>JAQFZM010002889.1:0-12304 GCA_034695785.1 Galumna obvia | reverse complement strand
TATTAAAATTTTGGAATAGCTATTTTTTCAATTAAATTGAAATAACTAATCCGATTTTAAATCTGTAAACGGAATTTGAAAGAGTACTATTTATTATTATATTTTAAATAATTTTATTGAAAAAATTTATTAGGGTTGGTTAAAATATGTCTCATTGTGACATATGAGACACCTTATGCCCAACCCTAAATTTGAATGAGCTGTGTTGATTTTTAATATGTGCCTTATAGAGGAAGATTTATTGTTCAATTTGACATCAAGATTGCGGAAATCGGGTTACAAATAAAAGAACTGCAGTTAATTTAGTAGTGATTTTTGTATATTTTCATTCATTTACTTACAAATATTTTTCTTCATTTGAAAATTTTTGATATTTAATTAACTACAGTTCTTTTATTTGTTACCCGATTTCAGCCATCTTGTAAATTGAACTTTAATTTATTGCTGGTTATTGGATATGTTTTGTCCCTCACTGTCCGCTCGAGTGTATGCATCAAAGTTGATGCTTTATTAGAAGGTATTGTTGCTGAAGAAGGGAACAGTCGGTTCTCGAAACAAATTATAATTTGTACACAAAGTTGTGAATATTTTGTAATAAAATATTTAATGTGTTTGATATCGCAGTTAGCGATCAAAAACAAGTTATGCATTCCTTTAATTGTGATTTAGATTACAATAAATTTATTATTATTTGAAGCCAAATAATTTTTAAGTGTTATCCATCGTACTAATAATTCTCTAGCAAATTCTCATACCAAATTACAAAAAATAGTAACATGGGAACTTCAACTAACATAATAACTTAAACTAATAAAATAAACTTTTTAAATGCTTGACTATCTTTCAATTTGGTTTAAATTTACTCGATATCATATTATATTGTTAAAAGCTCATAAATGTAGTGCTTATGGCTTTGCCCACAAACATTGTTTGACTTTTTTCTCGATTTTTCTCCTCTCTTAGAGTATCCGACCCTCGCAACAGGGTGGTATTCTGCCTTTACAATTTGTGTGGCCATCCCAAATTAAAAATTATAAATAATTTTAACTATTGGTAGAATAATGTTTAAATGTGAAAAATTATTTTAAATTTGATGGGTTATTTCATAGCATTTGAAGTCTGTCTCTCTCTCTCTCTTTATCTCTCTCTCTTTCTCTCTCTCTTTCTCTCTCTCTCTCTCTCTCTTTCTTTCTTTCTCATTCACTTAGTAAGCCACTCATTCATTCTTATTTATTCGTTTAAACTTTCATACTAATTAAGTATTAAAATCAAATTCAAATTTTATTAATAATTTATTTGATATAATTTAAATCAAATTATTAATTAATAATTAATTAAAGCAAATTTAAAACATTAATTAAATTTTATGGATTAACTTAAGATTGCTTTAAAAGATTTGCTATTTTCCTTTCTATTGGGATTTTCTGGCATCTAAACCAAATTAAAGAAAAAATCATATTTTGATAATTATCAACCGAACTACTTACTTGAATTTTTTGTTGCTTTCAGCCACCCTACACTCAAGGCCTTTTTGGCAACATTTTGAATCATTAGTACAGTCAAGTGAGCCATCATCAGCGAATGGGCAATATCTACAGTTCACCAAATGAATTGTCACCAACGAAATGGTTGCCACAAATATAATCAAATAATATATTTTATTCATTTGTTTCACTTTCAGTTATTTATCAGTTGTGAATAGTTATTTAATTTTTTTAGTTATATATTATTAATTAGAGCATGCTCACAATGATTTAAAATAAATTTTAATTAAAGTTTCATAAAAACAAGTTATATTAAAAGAATATACAATATCTCTATTTACGATATATTAATATATTTTAATTAAAAGATATAAAATTATTTGTGACCTAACTATTGTAAAAATATTATCTTAATATAAAATATATAAAATGTTCTAAATCAAAACAAAAAGTTTATTTTTAACATAAATGAAATTGTTGAAATTTTTCCGAATATAATTATACAATCATTTCTCGATTTAGGCTACTTTTGGTGCTTCAAAATTATTTTGCCTAAATCAAATTGAGCTTAAATCCTCTAATATTTTAAAATTTTATGCCAGGTTATATATTCCCAAAATATTTAACTAATTTTCCACAATTTTTAAAAAATATAATCTCATCAGAATCACGGTTTTGTTGTTGTTGCCCCCGGACTAGAGATGGGATTACTCTCTGAGTCCTAGTGGCGGTGTTTAGGTGAGGGGATAGTAGGGTAATGTCATCAGCATAGATTATCATTTTAAGGGGGCTCAGGGTTATGGATATCGTGTATGTAAAACTGAACAGTATGGTGGAGAGGACAGCGCCTTGAGGGACACCGTTGGGGAAAAACGTGGGGAACTTAGTGTAAGACCTAGTTTGACTTGGGATCGCCTTTTGGTGAGAAGGTTTGTGAGGCATTAGAGATAAGGGAGGGGAATGGGGGTTTTTGATAACTTGGCAATTTGGTTAGAAATGGGGAATGTATCAAAGGCTCTGGTAAGGTCCAAGGATATGGTAATGGTGCGGGTTGGGGGTTTAGGTTGTTTGAAATCTATGAGGGCAGTAAGTATAGAGAGCTAGATGGTATAGCCATGATGGGTAGGATTTTTAGGGAGAAATTCAGATATTTGGGGCTTTAACATTTTTTCTAATAATTTGTTGAGGGGGGATAAAAAGATTTGAGGCGGTAGGAGTTGGGCTCTGTTGGTTTTATTTGGGTTTCAGAAGGGGAATAATATGAGCTTTTTCACTACATTTACATAGTAAGTGTAGTATATGTTATCATTTTGAACCCACCCACCCGCCCCCGCTGTGGAATGCAGCGAATAAAATTTTTTAAATACATTGACATAGTGGGATGCAGTGAATTAAATTTTTAACTCTACTTACCCACTTTACCGGAAATCCCATACACTCTACCGGCCAAACCATACACATTACCGGCCCACTTACACACTCTTATCGCACAATAATACACACAATAGACCCTACCGACTTACCCGCATACTCTACCAGCCAGAATACCCACTCTTCCGGCCCACCCACCCAATCTCTAGTCTCACCACCTACTCTACAAGCTAACCCATACACATACCTATATTCCTAACTAATCTACCGACCCAATCAACCACTCTACCGACTTACCCACATACTCTAACCGCAAGCAAACCCACTTTACCTGCCCGTCCATCCACTCTATAGGTCTACACACTCTACCGGTCCACCCACCCAATCTATAGGTCCATCCACTCTACCGGGCAACCCACCCACTCTATAGGTACACACACTCTACCTGTCCACACAAAAATTCTACCGGTCCACAAACCCATTCTACACTCCCATGGTATGCAGCGCATTAAAGTAAACCAAAAGGAGTGGTAACCAAAAGAAGTTGTTTTCTTCAATGAGACCAACTCTTTTGTATGTAATATGAAAATTTTGTATTTAAGATAGAAACCGAGGGAAATTGTAGGCTGTGGTCTCTCTCTCTCTCATTTACTCATCCTCATTCCATTTGGAAACTAAAATAATTGTCCAAAAAAATTATCAAATTCATATAGTTACCCATCTTCAAGTTTAAACATAATGAAATTTTAACAATATTATATAAAATATATTAAATTTTGTATAATGCTCGTTAATATAGTGGATGGCTTTGCCTTCAAACCTTGTTTCCATATCTTGAGGATTTGGGAGGAGTTGAAGGAGTGGTTAAATAGGGAAGTTACGGCTTGAATTGCGAGAGGACCTATGTGTTTCAGATGGTTATTGGTTAGGTTGTCAGTTCCAAATGCTTTGGAGTTAGTGAGGGTTTTGATAGAGTTTAGGGTGTCTTCAGGGGTGAATGGAGTGGAGTTTGAGGTGTGTCTGTATTTTCTTATGTGACGAAGGGGGTTATGGGTTGTCATGGGGTAGTTTAGAGATGGAGGCATAGTATTTGATTAGGGCAAGGGACTGAGCTTTAAGGGATGGTTGGGGATTGTTAGTGTAAGGAGTAATTATTTCATGAGAAGGGGTGGTGTTGCTATCGATGGCTTTTGAGGTATTCCAGAGTAGATAGGAGAGGTTTTTCCGTCAATTTTGAAACAATTGTATGCCATCATTCTTTTTTCTGTAAGTTTAGAAGTTCTGTTACTAATTAATTTTAGTGGAAAGGGTGGGGTGGACTAGAGTTAGGTCTGGGAATGTAGGTCTATTGCTGAGGGGGACCCGGGTGGGTTGGTCTAGAATAGTGATGACTAGAGGGGTACTGTCTATTTGATCGAGCAGAGCGTTTCCGCGGGTGTCACTGGTTTGGGATTTAAACCATAGGGTGTGGTGTGCGTTAAAGTCGCCGATTATAATGAGGTTAGGGTAGGTGCATTACAGGGTTAAATCAATGGCGATGTCATTGGAGGGTTAGGTGGTGGGGGTATATAGTAATGAAGAACTGTAGGGCTTGCATTTGGGCATAGACGGGTAGAGTAGGAGAGGGGATGTTTTTGTAGGGGATATCGGTATGTATGTAAATAAATTGACCTCCTCCGATTTTGTTAAAGCGATCGGTTCTGATGGGGTTATAGTTAAGTAGTTAAGGGGGGTCTTTGGTGTTTAATTTTGTTTCTTGTAAGGCTATTATTTAGGGGTTTAGGGTGTTAATGAGGTGGGTGAGTTTAAAGATTTTGTTGAAAAGAAAATTTATATTTAATTGAATTATTTTAAAATTTACTGGGGGCTTAGGGTTAATATGTAAATCCTCGGATAGAAAAAGTAGGCGAGCCTTAACCGGAATTGGGGTTCGCCGGGGTTAAAGAAGGGTATGAAGATAGGATAGGGGAAAAGATAAAAAGGATTGGCAAGAGATGGCTTACCTTTTGAGCCAGGGGTGGATGCATCCGTTTCGGTCCACGTGGAGTCCACTCCACCGCAAAAAAGCGGATGCGTCGAAGTGGTGGTTTTCATTATATACATAAATGTCTTATTTAATAAAATTAATTTTTAAATTTAATCATAAAGTGACATAACATTCATAATTTAAATTATTTCTATTTAAGATCAAATTCACTAAATTATTTAACAATGACTTCAAATGACATATTATATTCTATTTGATTAATTTTGTACTTAACGCTTAAAGAAAATCTATTCTTTTGTTTTGTTTCCATTTTTTGTAAAAATATCTTAATTGATTAAACCGTTTATCATACTTTTGGCTTTAATCAAATCTAAGTTACAATACGATTTGAATTTAGTTGGCCTATATCGAGTTTTAGCTTATATCAAATTGGCCTAAATAAACTTAGCCTTACATTATACAACACATAGGAACGATCAGTGCCAAATAAATCTGTGGTTTCAATCGAATTTTGCATAAATACTGTTATCCCAAAGCGAGAATAGATTGTATTTACTTTGATATAATGTTATTTGTATACTTTAATTTTAACTTCTATTAAAAATTTTGTTAGAGAGGAGTGTTAAATGCAAAGCAATTAGTTAAACAAAATACTAATGAGACTTAAGTGACACTCATTTAGAATGATTTATTTAAACAAACCTTTAAAATTAAATTAAATTCATTTCCTCCCTTAATTCAATATAAAATTACACTAATAATTCAGCGGAAATCCATTTTAACACAACTGTTTTAAGTTCTAAAGTCCAAAATTTTATAGATTTAAATGCTGTTGATGATCGATATAACCAGGTTTTTGAGGACAAGGAAATTATACGGTTATATCAAATTCTTTTTATATTAAGTGCAAAAATTCAATAAAAGCAAAGCATTTATTACAAATTATTTAACTAATAGTTTAAAACCAAGTAATTTTATTTTTTTAGAATATAAAAATCATTATTATATAAATTATTGTCTAATATTTTGATCCTATCAAATTAATCTTAAGGATAATGATATATGAATTTTTAAATGTGTTTAATAATTTCTAAAACTTTATTTAATTTAAACATTTTCTTTTTGATGAAGATGTTTTGTACTTGCTAATAATGTTATTATTCTTTAGAAATATAAAAATTAATACTAAATTAAATTACTAGAGAAAGAATATTAAGTTGAAACCGGAAATTACATCTCCTATTAGTTTCAAAATAGTTAATTATTTTTATAAACATCCTTTTAATTTAAATAACTTAAAAAAGTTTAAACTGATATGTTTATTTGATTGATTTATTTGATATAAAATATAAAATCTCATATTGAATAAATATGGGTAAAAACTGTTCTTATAAAAGCATAAATCATTAATATTTAAATATTTTATAGATTCAATAATTATTTTAATTAAATTTACAAATACTTTTTGGTTATCTCTTAAATACTGAACTAATTTTCTTTTTCCCAAAATTATTTATAACATTTATCTATTTATTAAATCGAATGATATATAGAATAAATAGAATTTCTTATTTAAATTAATTAATTTTTAGTTTTAATTAATTGGTTTTAAATTAAAAACGCACAAAAGTTGAATAATATTGAAATTATACTAGAACTAGAATAGATTAATACTAAATAAAAATATATAATTTATATGATTTCAATAGAAAATTATATCAATTAGTTTATTTTCATAAAAATCAACCAATTACATTTAATGAATTGATTAAAAATATCACAATATTAAGTGCATTGAATCAACAAGATAAACATATCAAAAATCTATCAAGATGATACTAGAAGATAATTTGTAGATGGAATAAAAGTATCTTATAATGTTCTTATTAATTTTTATAATTCAGCAGTGTCATAATTTTCTAGTGTAAATATTAGTAATTTAATTGAGGTAAAAATAATTGGTAAAGTTGAAGTTCCAGAAATTATTGGATCAAAGAATTTAAAGTTTTAAAATGGAAAACAAATTGGTATATTCTTGAGATAAATTTTAAACAATTGTAAATAACTTTTCTCAATAGACTCAGAGGTACGGTCTGTTTATGGGAAAGTTCAAATCTAGTTAAGTTTGGTATCATTTTAAAGCTTATATCCAGTATATTTATTATTTGAAATATCAGCTGTCAAAGGCCAAGATCTTTTCAATTAGAGTTAGTTTAAATCTGATAAAAAGTTTTAAAAATTAAAGAAATAGAGATTCCTTTATAAACCATGAATGAGATAAATGATATTTACTCAAACATGCAAAAAAGAGTGAGGTTTGAAAAAAATTTAGATGAAATTAATTTGTAAATGTCATTTTTCTCATACATAGTTCGTAAAGGAATCTTTAATCTTTCAATTTTTTAAGTTTTAATATTAAAATTTAACTAACTTATATTGAATTTTCCCATATTCATACTGTACTTCTCAGATATAAAGAAAGTGTTTTACATATTTTATTTTAATTCAATCAGGTTGGAAAGATTTTAAAGTTGATCAAGTTGAAAAATGATGTACACTGTACCCTCACTCACGCACTATGAGGAAGGTCCTTTGAGACACAAGACTAACTCAATGTGTGGAAAGGTTTGTGACAATGTGTGCACACATTTGTATAAAAGGAGAAACTTTTGTTAATAGAAAGTTACTTGTCATTTACCCTTAGATGTGTTAGTTGGCTCAAAATTGAGACCTTTATTTGAGTTGACCGATTATAAAGTGCCGGTTGTCTCACTCCCTATTATTTTGTATTTCAGATTTGTTTAAATAAATTTGTTTATATAAACCTGTTCTTGCAATTTATCGGTGTTTGTGCGAATCGCTCTCTAGATTTTTAAGATCTGATTTAGGGAAACAACTTTGTGTAAGTGTCTATCCCTTGGTCTGGCATTAGCGCAGACTTCCCTACGGCCAAAAGAACTAGTGAAAGACCCTATTCTTGACAGCCGACCGAACAGTAATCGTTACGAGTGCGGTTCATATAGGTAACCAGAAAAAAAGAGATGACAGGAACATGAATCCTAAATGGGGACGCCAATAAAGGGATGACAGGATTATTACCGGGAATGGCTAAAATCGTAACGGAAACTCAGTTTATATCAGAATTGAAATCATTGTCGTGTGTGAGTCAAGACGAACAAGTCGTTAACAACGATAATAAGGGAATATTTGAGGGCTATTCTAGTGATAGAGCTAAGCTTCTGATAAAGAAGAAAACGGATATGAGTCATTTGAAGAAATTTATAATAAAGTCATATGAGACTAACAGCACAGAGGAAGAAATAAGGGACATTATAGTGACCCAGAGTTTAGTGATTCCGACAGTGAAGACAATACAGGCTTTGACGAATCGTTTATGGAAAAGAAGACTAGGCAGAATACAAGAAATATCAAAATTGCTCTGAATCTTTCAATGATTGATTTTACTATAAAAATTAAATCGAGGTGTGCCGCAGACTTTATGACTGATCGTCAAATTGCAAGAGAATTAATTTAACAGATCCAAGTATCGTCAGTTAAATCCAGTCAATTCGCAAATCATTCAAACGATACAACTCAAAACGAATTCATAACAAATAAACGATTAAGAATTTTAAAAGAGCTATAAAATTCATCAAAAGAACTCAAATCTATGAAGAATTACAACAAGTGATTAAATCGAAAGACGACAAATAAAGCAGTGAAGAAAATATTTGCCAAACCCTTTAATCAACAGATCTACAATAACCTCTTCATTATTTACAACAACAATTGGTTTCGATCAAACTAATTCCACAAATATCGGTTAAAGTAATCAATTGTTATAATCAAAACAATCAACGATTCAAAGTTAAAAATAGGTCTACCGCTGATTGGATTTCGAGTTTTCCAATGAAAACAGAGTTGGCGTTTAATTGAGTCTTTCCCAAATCATCAGAACTACAGTGTAATCTCGTTATATTGATGACTGCACTCAAGCTTATATTAATTATATTTTTGGTTTTCATTAAATTTGTTTACGATAGAGGAAAGAGTCAGTTTTAAACATTGGCTCTGATTTTTATACTTGTAAATTTATATAATTTTTGTATATATTTTTAATAGTTTAGTGTTATCACTCATTCAATTATTTTCTTGATTTAATTCAAATATTTTGCTAGATTTTTATTAACTTATTTATTTCATTTTTTCCAAGTAAAATATTCTATGTTTAACAAAATATTACCAGAAAAAATTCTCCAAGATCAATGTTATAATATCGGCAACAAATTTCTAAAATTTCTGAATCAATCAGAACTTGTGTCTTTTCTTAAATCCTCTTAAATATCCTTTGATTGGTTCATAGTTATTTCGAGTATTTTCGAAAAATGTGTGGCTTTTTAGTAACCCTTCAAATTTGTTTGCGACAATATATGTGCTTTACTTCTCATTTGTTTCATCCATACAATCAATGCTCTCTCAACATCTTCGTGGTTAGCTCTTCGAAATCTGAAAGTAACGGCACTTGATTTGAATGACAACTGATTGAATTTTTTAATAATCTCTTCTCTTTGTTTCCATATTACTCGAGTGCAAAACCAACTTTAATTGATATTTGACTATAAAATTTCTCTTATGAGCTAGTTCAAAATTATTTTATAACTGCAACTATGGTTTTGTCTAAAATTTGTAAATTTTTACTAAGTTTAAGAAGTAAAATGTAGTATATATAATCCTTTTGCACCCACCCGTGATAGGATTTTCTATCTCTCTAGTGATCAGCCTTTTATTAGTAAAATTAAAATATCGCAATTTATATAGATACGTAGGGGAATGTTGGTTGTGCTATCTCTTTCTTTAAACCATCCTTTTGTTAGTAACGGCAAAATTAGGTCTTTTTGTTAAAAAAGGAGAGATGTATAAACTTTGTTATCTCACTCTGGAGACCAAGCTTTTTGTTAGTAACGGAAAAATTTCATCTTTTTGAGGGAAACGGATTAGAGTGGTAAGCTGTTTTCTCTCACTATCTTCCTAATTATCAGCTCTTTTGTTAGTAACAAGAAAATTTCATCTTTTTGATATAGACGGAAGGAAGGGGTGCGCTGGGCTATCTCTCTCTGGAGAAAATTTTTTGTTAGAAACTGGGAAATTTTGCCTTTTTGATAGAAATGGAAGAGAGTGGAATGCTGTGCTATCTCCCTTAGGAGACCATCTCTTATTTTAGTAACGGGGAAATATCATATTTTTAAGCCAAACGAAGGGTAGGGATATACTGTTTTCTCTTACTCTTTCTGGTGATTAGCTCTTTTGTTAGTAACGGGGAAATTTTGTTTTTTATTAAAAACGTAGGGGATAGTTACGCTGTGTTTTCTCTCTCTGAAAACCAACCCTTTTGTTAATTAATAAAAAATTTCATCTTTTAGAGAAAAACGGATGGTAGTGATATGATGTTCTATCTCTCTGTTGATCAGCTTTTTGTTATTAAAAGAAAAATTTGGCCTTTTATATAGAAACGCAGGGGAGTGCATGTGGTGCAATCTCTCCCTTGAAACCAACCCTTCTAATAGTAAACAGTAAATTTAGTCTTTTTGATTGAAAAGGAGAGATATATAAACTATTTTCTCTATATAGACCAACCCTTATGTTAGTAAAGGGAAAATATCGATTTTTATATAGAAATGCAGAATAGTGTGGGCTGTTTTATCTCTCATGAAACTAACCTTTTGTTAGTAACGGGGAAAGAACGATACGGCTTTTGAAGCCTAAGCTGGGCTATTTCATCATGGGCCCCAGATCATATTGTACTCAATTATACTCGATTCTACAATAATTTAGAAGATTTTTGGTTAAATCCATTTTCCAAAATATTGAGAGAGGGGGCCGCCAAAGGGGGTCAAAGTTAGAAATTTTGAAAATTTTTTAAAAATAAACTACAAAAGATAATAAAATAATTTAAGTTCCAAAAATAATTATAATTTAGCCTTAATAAATGTTAAAAAGAACGACTCTCTAACTCAATGTTATCATGGAGAAATTGCTTATGCTAAGCAGAAAAAGTGAATTTTTGACATGCTCCGATATATTAATTTTTAATTTCTTTTAATTAAATTAAAGAGCAATTAGATCAACATAAAATATTAAAAAATTAGCAAGGTATTATTTTTTATTACTAAAATATTTTTCAGTGCAACTTCTAATATTGTAACGTTGTCTTTGAAGAGCCAGTTGTTTATATATTTTCATTTTGTTACAGATACAGCCAATACACAATTTTAATCCCTAGCGTTTTAAGACTTACATCATTATTATTCCTAACTTGTAAATCTCAAAATAGTTATTAATAGTCTAAACAAACAACATTATAATCAATACATAAATATAAACCCTAAAATTCTCTTCAGTTACTGAAGTCTTATAAATGTGTATTTACTGTATATAACAACTAGCTTTTCAAAGACAACGTTACAATGGAACATGAATTTAACCAAAAATCTTCTAAATTATTGTAGAATCGAAAATAAACTTTTATTTGTGAATTTTTCTAAAAAATAAGATCAAAAAATATCGCTTAAAAACTATAATTTTGTTGATTTTATGCATTTTTACTAACTTTTCTGTGATTTTTATTCAATATTACAGCATTTGCCGATTTTTGTCTTAATTTTTCACAATTTTTGCCAATGTATTCTAGGGAGGGTGTATTTCAAATTTTCCTTAGAGGGGCGGTGTAAGCTCGGCCGACTCGTACTATGACACTTTGCATGCTGAACCGTGATTTAAACTAATTAATGCAAGACATAGTTTTTAATCATTAAGGCCTAACAAAATTTAATGAAAAAACTAAGAATTTTAGACAAAAGCATTTTTGTAAAATTCTCATAAACTTAAAACAGCAAAATATTTACTTAAATACTCAATTTTTGACGATTTTATGCATTTTTAGAGATTTTTCTTCAATTTTCTTCAAATTTCTGCATTATTTTTAATTTTTACTAAGGTTTTCCTTTTTTGACATTTTTTTCCTTTATATTCTCTATTTTTCTAGGGGGAGATGTCCACTATCTCTCCTCTAACTAGGGAATATATCTAAGTTGCTGATGGAATCTTATAATAAGAGTGACATGGTTAAATTTTGTGAAGAAAGCTGATTTAGAATCTGAAGTCAAAATCTGCTTATGACCATTTTAAAGACTATAAACTAACTAAATCCAATAGAGAAATCCTTGGATGTTTTTCGTCATATTGTAAGGGAAGGAATATATTATGACTAACGAATAGGGTGACCACTGAAAATTTTTGAAATAATGAACATTTCTCCAAATGCCTTAATAAAAAGTTAGCAAATAGTGTACAAAAAAATTTTCAAAATGGACATAATAGTGTACACTTTTAATAATTTATTTAATATATAATACTTAATTATTTATACATTTAATAGATGTTTTTCTTATCTCATTATTAATAT
>JAQFZM010002888.1:0-12309 GCA_034695785.1 Galumna obvia | reverse complement strand
AAAATAAAATAGGGTTAGAAGGGAGCATTGAATACCTATTAAATAAGCATGATAAAACCCCTCGCCCAATCACAACGATAATTGGCCCCTTGTCCTTTTAATTTTACTAATAAAAATGCTGATTACCAGAAAGATAGAACAGCCAATCACTACTCTCCGTTTCTAACAAAAATCAAAACATTTACCTAGTAACTACTGATTCCAGATAGAAGAGTCAAATGTAATAATAATAATAATAATAACTAATAAATGAAATAATTCGGCAAAACAATGAGATAAACTGTTCCGGTGACCCTGTTCAACACTACTACGGTTCCCTCATGGGTCAAATCTAGGAGAGGCATATCATTGTTTGAAACAATGAGGTCTCCCCTCTGTAGACGAGAGCCGCCTCAACCTTATCAATGACATTCTTTACATAAATGGTTAGATCACCATGAAAACTACCATATTCTCCAACAATACTGAAACCCATTCCATCTGATTTTTAAATAAAGAAAATATGCAAAAATAATTAAAAGCATTAATTTTTAAGATTATTTTATTTAACAATGAGAAATTTTAATAGATTTTTATAATTATTTAAATTACTTAAGTTTGACATTTTATTATGCTTTAATAAAATATCATTTATGTCCTAGGATTTAATATAATGATAAAATATTATGATATTGGTTGAAAACACCAAGTATTTAATAAATGATCAAGAATAAATAAGAAAATGATAATTTCATTATTATAAAACTTTTTGTAAAAAATTAACCTTTCTTATTTAAACATATTGGGTGTTATCTTTATTATAGTCAAAGGTTTTACTAATTAAATATCGGGTCAGGGAGAAAATCGGTGCATAATATTGTAGGGTAAGGAAACTTGGGGTAGGGGAATTTGAAAATTTTGACATAATTCAACTATGGAAATTTTTAACACTTAAAATTTGCATATTCACTTGTATATAATGGAAATTTTTCACTGATGAACTCAAACAACTGTCAAAACTTTATTTATTTATCTTTTCAAACATAAACAAACTCAATTTAATTTTTTCCGGGTAATCCCGAGGGCTACCCCAAGTTCCCTTACCCTACAATATTGTGCACCGACTTTCTCGCTGACCCTGTATTCTTAAGATACCATATTTTGAAATATACAAAGAATAGAATTTTGAAATATTAGGTTATATTTAATTTAATTCTATTATTTTTATGAATATTTTCCAGATTTTTAAAAGTTTTACCATTATTTTTATCTCTCTTTTATTTCTCACAAAATTTTTTAATAAATAACTTATAAAAAGTGAGTCGAGAATATTTGCCTAAATTTTTAAAGACTTAAAATTTTATCGAAATATTTGTTTATTTGAATGAAATATAAAATAATTAATTTATATAATATTGAATAATCAATAAAATTTATTACTTTATTTGCAAAAGTTTTAATTTAATTATGATTAGATATATAGAAGAAAATCGCCTAGTTTATTTCAAAGATACCGTGAAATCACATTATACCATGAAAAATCCCCTAAATCTCAATACGCTAGCTATCGCCAAAAGCACCCATCATTATACCATCCATGGGTTTGGAACCAAAGAATATATGAATGAATTAAAGTTAAAAAGATTGAACTCATGAGTCATGACTTTGGCCATAGTAACAATACGCATTAACTGAACCATGTTCAAACTTAATCTCATATTTGAGTCATAAATTGTTGAACATAACATGTGTTCACAACTGTAGCTATCGGTCAGTGATTAACATAATTTTCTGACTCTTATTTATAACTTTTAACAAAAATTTAATTTTTTTTAATCGAAATTAAAGTTTTATTTAAATTTTCAAATAATTGTTTTTATTGTTAACCATTTGTCTGAAGAGAGAATGTCGGGTCAGCCCACTATTACGAATACGTGTGGCTGTTGGCCTCGTTTCAGGAATTACTTCTTCTCTGGCAGACAAAATGAATCTTCACATTCATTAGAAGGAATTGAAATGACAGAACTCACACAACCTTTGATGAGAAGACCCAGAGATGAGCCCCTTTACACTTATTCTGTTAAACAAGACTTAGAGCTTCTAAAAAAATCGGGTTTTATTATTGATTACCCAAAAGGAAAACTCGGGACTGGACTCTATGGGGACGTCTATCGGGGGGTTTATGGAGAAAATGTAATATAAAATTAATTATTAATTATATTATATTTTTTATGATTTGATTAATAATAGGCTAAAGAATTGGTGGATACCAAAGGAGAGCCTCTCAGGAATGTGAGCCCCGATTTGCCATTTGCTGTCAAAATGATTGAGTTCGGAGAAAAGGAATCGGGAATTATGTTATTAATTCGAATGGCCCAGGGTAATACACAAGAGGCTAAGAGAGACTCATATGAGACTGAAAAATGGATTTTGACCAGAGCTGATCACCCAAACATCACTCCTATTCGAATGGCTATAAATATGGGCGAACCCGACATTTACACAAACCAGAGCACAGGTGAGCAGTATATTCAACACAAAAGAATTTATCTGATTATGGATTTTGCAAATAATGGTTCCCTTTATAGTTATCTGAAGAAAAGGGGACAAAATCTGACGACAAACGATAGAATCAAATTAACGGTCGACTGTTTTAAGGGTTTGTTTTACTATAATTTGTTTTATATTATTATTTTTAATAATTTTATTATTAGGTCTGAAATATTTACACGAATTGGGTGTCTCTCACGGAGACATACATTCCGGTAATGTATTGATCTTTGAAGACGAGACGGGTATTACCGCCAAATGGGCTGACTTTGGATTGGGTTATATCAGCAAAAAGGGTGAGTTTAAGCCTTTTAGTGATACAAATGATTGGTATTTAAGAAAAAATAGAGAAAATGATTGCTTCAGATTTTATAATATTCTCTTCGATTTATGGAAAGACTCCAAACCTGACAATGAATTGGATCCCATTTTGAAAGATATTTGCCTTAAGTTTATTGATTTGCAAAAAGATATTCGAAGAATTAAAGATTTGGGAAAAGTGTTCGACAAATATCGAGATATTCTCGAATAGAGGTATGAAATGTGTCCACATTTTGTACAACAGTTTAGTTTTGAGTTTAATTTAGTTTTAATTCATTTTTTAATTCTCAATAAATTTGTTGAATACCTTTAAAGCTTTACAGTTATATTAAGTCTTCAAAATTTTGGGTTAATTTATAGGATTTTATTTTTAGAATTATTTGACTAAAAAAGCGCTAATTTTTAATTTATTTCAAATTTTTATAAAAATTAAAAATTAATTTTTAAAACATTTTTCGTTTTTAAAGAAACGAATGAGTGATTCTCCTTTAGTAACTCCAACAGTATTAGGTCGACCCCGACATTCATTGACAACTGAAATGACTGAAAGGCCTCCAATTGTTCGAAGCCATAGTACGGGTGAATTACGTGGAACTCCTCGTTATGAAGAGTTTCACTTACCTCATGCATTGAGTCGAAGGCGGGGCTCCATTGGAGACCCACAACATATTCAAATGGTTCGGTTTAGATGGTCTCCAACAGACACTTCTACCGAAAGACCCGAAATTGTGAGCACTCCTGTGAGGGCTGTTCGCAGACAGAGCATCGGTGAAACGACTCCGCGATCTGCGGCCTCTACTTTGGGTCAAAGACGTCATTCCGTTGGAGAGTTTGAAAGGATTGAAATGAAAACATTTAGGAAACAGAGAGAACCCCATATCGAACAATACGGAAGAAATCCTATGGGTTGGCCCACATATACTCAAGATATTTATGAAGATTTGCCACACTTAGAAAAAAGTGGTTTTATTATAGATATGAAAAATGGTCGCATCGGTCGCGGATTCTATGGAGACGTATATAAAGGGATTTACGGAGAAAATGTAAGATTCAATTACTAAATGACTCATTAATTATTCATTAATTATGTATTTTTTAATTATTAGGCCGAACACTGTAGGGATAAGGACGGACAGCCCTTACGTAATGTTGTCAAAGGAATGCCTTTCGCTGTAAAATTTGTTGACTTTAATAGGGATAGAGACGCTCAGGCAAAGAGAGAGACCTATGAAAATGAGAAATATATTATGACTATCGCTAATCACAGGAATATCACTCCAATACGAATGGCTATAAATATGGGTAAACCAGAAGTCTTTTCGTATACAAAACTTATACCTCAGATATACGCTTACAAAAGGGGAACCTTTGGTCTGCAGTTTATACAACACGAGAGGGTTTACTTAATAATGGATTGGGCACAACACGGATCACTTTTCGCTTATATGCAGAATCGTTACCTTCAGCCCTCAGAAAGAATCAAATTGGTTCGGGACCTTTTTGCAGGTATGTCTCAAATATTGTATTCCTTACAGTTTTAACTTTAATTTATATTTTTTAGGTCTAAAATATCTGCATGATCAATTGAATATAGTCCATGGAGATATTCACGTCGGAAATGTTCTTATTTTTGAGGAAGACTTCGATGTTGTGGCCAAATGGACTGACTTTGGACTCGCATTTGTCAACAAAAAGGGTAAATATGAGTACGTGAGTGATGTGCGAAGGGGACAGGTAGATCTTATCTTTCAAAAGAGGGTACAATCAGACTGTGAAAAGTTCGAGACTATTGTCGTTCAAATTTGGTCCGGACTTCAAAAGGATGGACTCACAGAAGATATGATATACACCTGTGAAAGACATATGGAACTGATCCCTCTTTTAAGAAGAGTTAAGAATTTAGATCAGGTCTTACAAACACTTCCCGATGTCGTCGGATATGAGGAAAGATTTGTTTGAATCTAACAAATAAAGTATCGCTTTATTTCTTTTACAACTTTTTTGTCATTTCTATAGAAATATCTAAGAGAGAGGGCATCACTCCTCTCACTACGACTGCATTTAATATTACTTAATATTTACTTCATTTTATATGAATTTTGAAACTTTTTTCTAATTAACTGAAGAATTAAGAAATAAGATTTACCACAAATCTATAATAATTACATTTAAAGAAATAGTTTATAGAAATTCTAATTTAGAGTTAAATTTATTTTATTTCTTAAAAAGAAATATTACTTAATATAACTTAATCTTAACTTTAGTGACAATTTTTAGAATTTTGTAGACCTAATCATAAATCCTTTGAAATATTTTTCAAAAGAATACTATAATTACTTTTTATATTTTTTTTACTAAAATATATTTTCTTTAATTTCGAGACAAATAATTTTGAGCACAAATTTTAAAACAAAAGAATTAAATATTTTTGAAAATTTTAGAAAACACTTTTGAGGAAATGACTGAAATGACTGAAATGAGTGAAATGAGTGAAATGAGTGATCCGACGATAAGTCCACAAAGACGTCGTTCTACATCTATTAGTGAAGGGGTCGCTATAACCTCACCCGTTGTTGGAAGTAGAAGAAGAAGCTCTTCGTTTACTGAAATGCGAAGAACTCCCCGTTCGGCCGTTAGGGCATTGGCTCAAATACCTGTACCTTCACTCAGTTATCCAGAATGGATTGAAATGACAAGATATGACCCTGATAGACAAATGTTTGAACCTCCCGGAGACCCGATGGCAACCTTTTATAGAAAAGAAAGTGTTATGTCAGGAGAGGGCGGTTATTCACAAAATGTTGCCCAGGATTTAGAAATCCTCAAAACACAGGGTTTTATAATAGATATGAAAAATGGATTTCTTGGGAATGGATTCTATGGAGAGGTTTATCGCGGAGTTTATGGAGAAAATGTAAGTTTAAAATAATTTATTTATTTATAATTTAAATAATTATTTAAATTTTAGGCAAAAAATTTGGTGGACAAGAATGGAGAGCCCTTACGAAATGTATCCCCCGGACAACCCTTTGCCGCCAAATTAGTTGATTTCCAAAAAGAGGAAAAGGACTACAAAGTGGCACATTTTGTGGGACAGACTTTGGAAAAACGTGAGTCATATGAGATCGAGAAACTTGTGTTCGATAGGGCCGACCACAAGAATATTACCCCAATACGAATGTCCATAAATATGGGCGAATCACGAATTTTCAATTACCAGAAAAGTCGCAAACAATACGTACAACACGACAGAGTATACCTAGTAATGGACCTTGCACAATTTGGATCACTTCTTAATTATCTCAAAGATTATGACTTACAGCCGACGGACAGAATAAAATTAGTTCGCGACTGCTTTCAAGGTTTGTCTCAAACATAAAATCTCTAAACTCTTATTAATTTTATTTTAATTATTTAGGACTGAAATATCTTCACGATATGAATATAGCCCATGGTGATATACACACAGGTAATGTCCTTATCTTCAAAGAGGATGAAGATGTGGTCGCCAAATGGACAGACTTTGGATTGGCTTTTGTTACTTCAAAGGGTGAGTATATTTACAACACTCATAGAACACAATTAAAGCGAATGTTTGCGAAGAAAGTGTCGGTCGATTGCGAGAGATTTGCGAACGTTATTTGGAATATTTGGAGGGACAGGAAAAGAGATACTGAGACACAAGACATTCAACAACTCTGTGACCGACACATGCAGTTAATTGATATTATGAGAAGAGCCAAAGATTTGGATGAAGTCTTAAACCAATGTCCGGATATTCTCTCATATCAGGAAAGAATGATTTGAGACTTACTTTAGAAAAAGAATACAATTTATGTTAACATTTTTCTCAAATCTATTTGACTAAAATATGAATCATTTCATTACTTTTGTGTTTCTATTACTTAAGTTTTATTTAAACACAGAATTGAGTTTCAATTAAAATATGAATTTAATTTTAAGTATTGCCTAAACTAATGACGAGTTTTCTTCTTTTCATTAAAGTAATAATCAGTAAAATATCCGATTTTATTAAATAATTGTTTAATAATTTTCTTGTTTTTCAATAGTTATGATTCAAAAGTCATTTCCATTCATATTAGTTGTGATCCAAAATTCATTCAAATATTGTCAGTGAAATGAATTTGCAATTAAGTGAAAGTCATATAAAGAGAATGATTCGCTGACAAAGGATTGGTGGACAACTCGGTGACAAGGGATGGACTATTTGTGTCAACCCTAACAAACTCGGATCTAATCCTCAACAAAACAGTTATTTTAGTCGGTTTGGAGACCATAAGGCAAGTCTTAAATTATTCTTTTATTCAATTTTAACTACTATTAAACAAATATTGAAATGTGCAAGATCAATTTCTGGGCTGCACTTTAGTATATGGGCCGCGCCCTAGGGAGGCGTGTTATATATCTTTGGAAAGCTTATGATGAGAGGAGTTTATATATGCAATATAAAATGTCTGACGTCAATGGTTCAAAAGTTAGGAAATATGCCCTTTATACATTAAAATATATAAGGAAAAGGGCATAACTTTATGCAATTTTTCAAATAAGAATTTTGACCTAACCTAACCTAAGATAACCTAATCTAACTTAATCTAACCTAACTAAACCTAACTTAATATTGAGTTATGCCCTTTTCCCACTCTATTTCAAGGTATAAGGGGCATATTTCCTAACTTTTGAACCATTGATGTCAGACATTTCATATTGCATATATAAACTCCTCTCATCATAAGCTTTCCAACGATATATAACACGCCTCCCTAGGGCGCGGCCCATATACTAAAGTTCTGCCATTTCTGTCAATAATGAATTGTTTGACATTTAAGAATTGGAATAATTATTTTTTGTTTATTTTTCTTCCATTCATTTGTTTGAAAAAAGGGAATAGAAATGTAAATCATGTCTTGTTTTCAAACAAAAGCCCAAAAGAGTTTAAAAATGAATGAGAAAAACGTCGACTCAATTCTAATGTGAAGTTCTGTAGACCTGAAAACTAATTAAACATTTTTTTGTCGGCCAATGATTTTCACTTCTCTGACAAAACAAATTTTTAGTATTAACACTGATTTTACTAATTATTTCCGTTTCGGTGATTACAGAGTTTTAGCACAGAATAGCAAAACCTAAAATTTATTGCAAATATATCTCTCATTGAATACTTGACTCATTCTAAACATTTAGAGAAAAATATATTTCAATATTTGCTCAACGAATGAATGAACACAAAAATATTAATGAGTTTTCTATTCATTATTCATATGAATTGAATTCAATAAAAACCTCTTCGACTGAAAAATTGATTTAAAAAAAAGAGGAATTCATATGCTTTGGCAGTTACTTAACCTAAAATATTCAGGATCATAATCAGTTATTCATTGCTAATATTATTTTTGTGATGAAATTAGTTTAAGTCAAAAAAGAGGCAAAGAGTCGATTACTTATGAATTGTGTGTTTCTTTTGATTATAACTTTTTCGATTTCATTGACCACTGATCTTATGAGTCTCAGATCTCATCGATTATATCATTGGTTTTATTCTGAAGTTATAAACAAAGTCATTGAAGACTAACTGATTTACTTATTTTCTGATCAAATGTTGAGTTCTTTTCTTATTCTATAAATCAAATCAACTAAAAACTCAATAAGTTTTCATTTATTGGTTTCAATGAATTCCTTTTTTTGATTCGTTGTCACAAAAATATTTACTTTTCTTATGAAAACATTGAACTCTTGAATCAATTTTTAGATATTAAATATTTAGTGGTAATCAAACTGTCAAATAGTCATATAGAAAATGGCAAACATATAATAAAATTGGAATTTTCTTACATTATTTGTCCTACAATTGAAACAATCAATTTTATTGAATAACACATTTGTCAATAAGTGAGGTATAAGTTATGATCTAAATTTTATATTGATTTGAGTTAAGTCAGTAATTGTGACTAATATAATAATATCTATTATTTAGTGATATATTCATTAAATTGATGTCAAATCTCCGATTACCTCAACTTCTCGACATAATTATCGTCTTATGATTTAAGGCTTAAAAGATATAAATAATGTCTAACTTTTAAAATGAGTTATATATTAGTGGTTATATTACACCAAAAATTATTCGAAAAGTTAATCAAAAGTAAGGAAATTTAAATTTTCAATTACTATTAACTTGATTTATATTTTTGTGCATATTAGCTTGCAAGGTGAACCTTTGGCTTTGAAATAAGATCCGTCTCAATTTTCAGTCAAAGGTAATAACATTTTTAGTTGAATTGATTTGAACTTAAAGAATAAAATAGACTTTTGATATGTTTTCTCATTAAAAATATATCATTTTATCGATTATTGAAGTCTACTTCACTATTTTGGTATCCATTGTGAAGGAAAGCCATGAAAGCTATACAGTTCTCACATTACAGATAATTCAATGTTAGCTACGATACTGTCCGACAAAATAGATATCAAATTGAAGTTTGCGTTTGACATAAGTCTTATGTTTCCAATAGTTTAATAACAAATTCATTTGTGTCTCAACAATAAGTAATTCTTTGTTAGGTTTGAAAGCCATCAAACAAACTATAGATGAAATGAGATCTAATACAAGAAATATCTTCACACAAAACAAAATACTTATCCCTCGACCAGAATCTTAAGAAAATGACATTCCCTTTGACGATAGGTTCAGACAAAACTATTTAATAACTTTGAGTCACTAAAAGTAGATTATTTTATCGCAAATATTTTAGAATTCTTTTTATAAAACTTTTGAATATAATTATATGAAAACATTTTAATAAATTTATTCCTTAAATGAAAGTGAAATATGTTTGAGAGGTTATGGATTAGACTTTGAATAATTTATTTAAAATTTGTTCATTTTTTAAAAATAAGCATGATCATTTGAAATGTTGTTTTCATCAATAGATTTAGAATAACTTTTGAATCGCTTTAATTCTGAACTAAAAGCAAATACAGAATTTTAAAATTGAAGATCAGTTCAAAAAAAGTATTTTTTAACGAAAACCTATTTTTATTCACTTTTAAAGAGATTTATTGCTGTTTTCAGATATAAGTTTTTATGTATTTATAATCTTTTATTTGTATTTCATTGCATAGCACTTGAGAGCACTGCACTCCTTAGTGGTATTCCTTTTGATTCCATTAGTCGATAGAATTTCTGGGTATTTCTTCGAAAACTTGTCATAAGTTTGAAAAGAAAAACAATTCTTTAAGTAATTTTGAGAATCGCTTTGAATTACGAATGAAAACAAATTAGTCTTCATTTTAAGCTCTTCTTTACTCACAGAAACTTTTAGATATATTTTTTAAAAATTTTCAAAATATTTCATTTTAATTGAATTTATTTGAGTAAATTTCGTTTAGATTTCATTATAGTTTTCATTTTCCTCTAAAATCAATATAAAGTATTAAAGATGTAAATCAGTTCATTTAATTCATTCTATTATGTATTCGCTAATAATTAGAGTTAAGTTAATTCATAAGAATTTTGTTATTCGTTGAAAAAAACACTAATTAGAAGTGAAAACTCATTATTTTCAATAAAATTTTAAATTAAAAGCATTTCTTTTCATACAAATTATGTTTTATTTAAACAAAAGATTTGTTCAAATTTGTCAAAAACATGTGGACATCATTTACATTAAAAACTCGATTCGGTTTAAGAGTTTATTAGTGGTAATAACTACTGATTTCGTGTTTTCTTGAGAATTAGAGTCACTCTTTAAAAGTATAGAAAATGATTTATTATTTAATGAATGATAATTTATACTTTTACCTAGTACAATATTGTCTAATTTGAATATGTATCTTGGCTAAAACTTAAATCTAACTTCACTTATAAAATAAACTCTAAAATAATACTATTATACTATAGTTCAAAACAAACATTTTATTTATTAATCATATCTTTTATAAATTATAATAATAATAAATTATAATAAATTTATAAATATTTATAAATATTTTATAAATTATAATAAATTATAATATTTTATAATTTATAAAATATTTGAGCTCTAAATCAATAATTAATTAAATGTAAAAATAGATGAGAATAGTATTACTATTATCCATAAATGGCGGTCCCAACACAGATTCCCTTTGAAGGTGAAGGGAAACCCCATTCCGAACCTTTAGCCTTATCGTCATTCAGTTCACATCTCAATCCGACACAACATTTAAGACCCTTTTTGTCTCCGCACGGCTTTCCTTTCTTTGCACACACTTAACAACAAAATTTAAATTAATATTAATTTTTATTATAGATTTACCCGATTGTTGCGGTTCTGGCGGTTCAGGTATACAACTACAAACATTACAACCATCCTGGTCATCATCATCATCATCTTGAAAATCTTCATCAGGGTTATATATTGGTTTTGGATTCAAACCTCTCTGACAGACTAAACCACGACAACAATTAGAACCACCTAGGTAAGTCACTCCAAATTGACATTTATTCCCAAACCTTTTACAAACTAAACCAATAGAAACCCATATTAATGATATATTACTCTCCAAAACGGGTATACCTTCTGAATCATCCGTCTCTTCCTCTAAAGTACCTCTTTTTGCCATAACTATGAAAATGAAATTCAAACACAAAACAAAAATGAGATAGTTCATTTTGACAATTATATTGACTTCAATTCTGTGCTAAAAAGAAAAATTCAATGATTTTATAGGCACTCATTTTGTAGCAAAAATAAACACCTGAACCAAGATTTTAATATTTAAGGGTGACCAAGGTTACTTTATATTGAAGTTTCAAAGTGTCTTATTAACACTTTGTTTTTATTTTAAAATTGCCCTTGTTTATAAAATTGTTTCAGAGTCTATTTATTTATGTAAATATGAAAAAATTAAAGAAAATTTTGTCAATTAATTAATAAAGGTTTTAATTTAGCTTGAACTGCCCTGGGCAAATTGATTTCTAGCAAATTAACAAGAACATTTGTGTAACAGTTTTTTTTAATAAAAAAAAGTCATTCGCCCATCAAATTAATACCAATGAATACAGTAACAACCAGATATTAAGATGCAGTTTAACTTCATTATAATTAACCTCTATATAAAGAATAACTCGTTATAACCAGGGTGTTTTTAGTGATCATATAAACATTATTATAGAAATTGTACTCTATATAACGAATATCTCGAGATTTTCGTCCCAATCCATTCATTATAAAGAGGTTAGACTGTACTAACTTTTGAGGTACAGTAGACAATCGATTTTGTAAACTATTACTTTAGTAAACTAACGAATTTTGTTAAGCAAACTTTAAAACCATAACACAATATAGATAAACTGTATATAAAATTAAATCAACTTAGTTAACATCAGTTTTGTTAAGTTATGCTTTTTGTTAACCATTTGGTTTGTTAACAATATGTGATATAATGTTAAAAGTAATG
>JAQFZM010002887.1:0-12314 GCA_034695785.1 Galumna obvia | reverse complement strand
GAGGTCATCATGGGTCATCGAAAAAAAATATAAAACTCAAGGTCCCAATCACAATACCAAATGGACCCTTGTCCTTTCTTAAATTATCGTTAATATTAATGAATATATGAATATATACTTTTACTTTATATAATTTTACTTTAATTCAATTTATTTGACACTTCATATAAGGATAAATTTTTAAAAAGAATTCTAAATTAATATCTAATTAATATTTAGTTATTATTATAAAAGTGATTTTGAAATAATTTTATATAAAATTCTTCAAAAGTTTAGTTTAAATATTGGATTTCCTTATCAATAGTCACTTATAGAGTGGTGAAGAGTAGGGGGCTAAAGGGCTTGTTATAAACGGGTTTTACTGTATTTACAACTTTTATAATAAATCATCGACAAAGTCTTACAAAGTTTTTTAAGTTTTAAATAAGACTTTATTTGTAATATGTTTATCAAGGTAAATTTAATATCTAACTCAATTAAAGATATGAGTGTATTAACAAATTCATATCAAACGATAATAAACTTTTTTTTAAATGTTATAATTTTAGGGAATTTTAATTAAAAGAGAATTTTTTTAAAAAGATTTGCGATAAAAACTTGGAATCAAATGTTTTTAGTCTAAAATAATTTCATTACATTCTTAGCAATGAAATGAATAAATGTTTATATTTAGAACAAAGGCTTAACGTCAGACACTTTGAGGCCAGAATTGACTCAATTTTGTTTAACATATAATTCGATGACTAAAAACATTTGTTTAAAAAAATGTTTAGTCTTTTAGTTAATTCTTAAGTTATTAATGATAACAATATTTTAAGAAAATAAAAAAAAGGTTTTATATTCTACTTAAGATTTTATGTTTACAAATGAAATTAAATTCAACAATTTAACATTTTTTTCAAACATGGAATTTACCAAGCTCATATAAATTTGTTTGTTAATTGGATTTTAATTTATTTAAAAAAAGAATTTTCATTTAAAAGTATTAAACCTTTTAATAAAAATTAGTCAAAATATCAATAATATCTACAAATGATTTGAATGAAATTTAAGTATTATTAAAATAGAAGGTAAGCCAACCCTTACCTCATTTCACAACTCAACCCTCAGATTCTTTAGTTATTATTTTAAATACAAAAATATGAATCCGTAAAATATTAGATGAGATCCTTTTTTAAATCTAATTATAATTTGATCAAAAACTGTCGGAATATATTAAATTCAATGGAAAACCTTTGGAGTGAACCCAAAATCACTTAAAAAATAGAAGTTTTATATATATTTGATGAAAGTCTGGCGAATTGCCTCACTTTCGGGGAAGTGTTTTCATTTATTTTGATAAGATTTGCATTTAATAAATAAACTATAACTCAAACAAATGATTAATTAATTGTATTCTTTTTTATAAAATAAAAAATTAATTTCATGGTTCACAAAAATGAACAAGCAACTTTTAAATAAGTTTTGTTATCTATCATTTTTATTCCAGAATCATTTTAATGATTCTTTTGCCTAAATAACTTTATTTGTAGTAAAATATATGAATAATCTAGGCAAATTGAAAAGTGGTCCAATTGAACAAGGTTGATAAGTTTGACTAACGAGTGGACTCATGAAGCAGATGAGTGAGACTGAGCTGCGCAAAACATCTTAATGTTTGATTCAACTTTAATAACATTTGGAGAACCACTGTATTTACCTCTTGGGAACCGACTCTCAATTTGAAGTTCGTTTTTCGTCAAAAGTTTTAATAATTTGTCAAAAAATAAGAAAACCGTTTGAAAAGAGTCAAGAATTTTATTATTTAAAAACTCTATGAATTCTTTATATTATTTCGTCGTCTCTTTTAAAGTTGTGTTGAAATTCAAAAATTAAAAAAAATTCCAAAAATGAGATAATTATCAGCAAAACTAGTTTTAGAAAGAATTATTGGGTAAGTTTTATATTGTTATCTCATATTTATATGAAATTAATTCAATTTTTTTATAAAATTCATAAGTATTTGAAAGAATAAATAATAAATAGAAATAGAGATCAGTATTTTCTAATGATTTATATCTAAAAAGGAATTAAAATATGATTTTAAGTTTGTTTTCAAAATGAATTGTTGGGAGAGTCTCACAATTGTCTCACAATTGTCTCACAATTGTCTCACAATTGTCTCAAAATTTACTTCAGTATTAAATAAGGGCTAACCATTAATACCTTTAATTCTATAAATGATTAACCAATAAATAATGGCATTAATTATTTGCGATCATTGGGTGCCCAGAATATGATAGTTATTTTGAGGAGATTGTCCTTGAACTTTGTCTATATGTGTGAGCGAAAACGTGCCGAATGTACAGAATATGTAAGTTTAAGAAATAAGTTTCGCTTTTTCTCAATATTCAATAGCAATGGGGTTATAGTGAATACATTTGGAAGAGTGAATACATTACGCAAATGCTTTACTGACTCACACAACAGATTCTGTCGAGAGTGCAGTCCTCGCTATTAGCATAACTAAACTGAGAGGGAAAGCATTGAGAGGACGGTTATCCTTGAAATGTTTCATAAGAGCCAAAGAAGAAAATGAATAGAAACCCTTCCCATCAATTGAGTCGTGAATGTTTTATACATCCCTAAGCATTTCCCTTACATTCAAATATAATGTCGAAAGAATACCTGTAGCTCTGCATAGCTCTCCATATCATAGGACAGGGATTGCGTGTCATTTTGCACCCAATCTTGTCGTATACTTTGCGCTTCACTTTTCCTCTTCAGATGAGTGCATAAAAGAGAAACTCAAAGTTAATGACGTGAACTAAAAGTATCCGTCTTAACGACAAATGCACTTAATCTTCAATTCGGACCAATTCTTAGACTTTAACCGATTCTATCGTTTTAATCAAAATTCTAGTCATACCATGAATACAATAACAATAATTGCGTCCCTTTTTGTATTACAGAGAATATATTATCATAAATATATTGTCGTCTGTTTTGCAAAATAGTTAATATATTCAAACTTTTAAACAAATTTCGATTATTTTTAAAAATAATATTTTTTTCAATAATAATTTTTTTGTTAAATAATGATAACATCTTTTCGGACATATTTTGGTTCTTATTCTCGTTATTTAAAGAAAATCTTAACTCTATATCAAAACGAATTCAATTTCAAGTGTATGATTGGTAGGGTTAGGGTTAGGGTTGGGGTTTCAAACATTACCACTTATTCAACATTAGCTAACAATTTATGCCTTTCGGCAGTCAAAGAAAGAGAAAAAATGAAAAGCAATTCAAAAATCAAGTTCAAGGCTAACGAGACACTCAACTGGCAGTCAGGCGAGAGATATGCCAAACATTTTGATTTCTACTACTTTTTAGTCGATATAAGGTATTACATAATTTCATTCATTATTTAAAATTCAATTTAATTATTCCATTTTCACATAATTTGTTAACTTTTTAAACAAAAGAAGTTTTAAGTTTGAGACCAAAAAAATAAACGTTATTCGCATTTAATTTTTTTTTTAAATAAATATTTTATCAAAAACCAATTCTTTGGGATTTCCCTCAAATTTGAAATGTATTTCGAAGAAGTGATGGTTAAGAGTTTATTTTATTTTAATTCTAGAATTTTAATCTAATGCTTAACTTTTCATAAGAATAAAACTAGATTTTAGAGGAATTGATAATAATTTGATTATTAATATTATGATTATAAAAATGATTATCATTTGTAACTCTATTTCTATTAAATACTTTAATTTTTTTTGAATCATTCAAAATTTCGAAAACCTTTATTCAATAACTTTTATTCAAATAAATAACCAAAACATTAATCAAATAATTGTTTGACTTTTCGGACAAAAATTTTTTTTAAATGAAAATTTAATCGTTTCTCAAACAAAATAATAAAGGACTCAAATATCGTTCAAAATAATGTTTATTTTATTAAAATTTGAGTTATTATAATAATTAAAATATAGCCCTTATTTTGCTAAATGTTTTTTTCCCCTTTGAAATGAGAAAAAAGACATCAAAGGAAACAAAAAATAATTTGTTTATTATTCTAACATAAGTTTGCGCAATCTTGAAATGAATGTATGTTTTGCTTTAAACTGTTAGGGTCGGAATCTAAGCAAGGCTGGATTAAATAATCAAACAAAATTTGTTTAATATTATTATAAAATAAGATTATAATTTTTTTTAATACATTTCGATTTTCATTAACCGACATAGTCATTTACATAATTAAATCCTTTAATTTTATACTTTTTTATAATAATAAATTCTATAACAGGTCTCGAATTCCGATTCTAACAGTATAAAGCAAAACATACATTCATTTCAAAATTGCGCAAACTTATTCTAACAAAAGGGTTATATAAGAAAGTGTTTACAAACATTAGTGACAAAAATTGAATAAATTCTATTTTCATCCATTATATGGATATGAGTTGTATTTCCTAATATATTTAGAAAATATATGTTAATTATCAGTTCAATTAACTAATTTGTGTTATGTTTGGAGATTTTAATATAATTTCATTTGAAGCCATAAACTGGTGTTTGAAGAGTAATACAATTTTTAGTTTTAAGAAAAAAATGGGGTTTTAATTGAAATAAGGAGAGAATCGGTGAACCCCTAAACGACACTTCACTGTATGAATGATTGTTGAATACCTCCGAGGCTTTGAATGGCACCAAATGGATAGGACCTAAAACTTATCTTAATAAGAAAGGTATTTAAAGTCAGGCTCATCGCCGATGGAATAAGTGCTGATCAGTTCTCGAGTTCATTCATTTAGCATTTCATGTAATACCGGTTTAACCGCATTAGGAATACATTGCAATCATTTTTAAAAAAAGTGTTCACAAGAAGAAGCCTTTGAAACAAACATTAAGTTAAAAATTAATTTTATGAATTGACAATTGAATTAATCGACAAATCAATAGTTAGAACATATTAACTATACTATACTTGGTCACTTTTCAAATGTCAAATGTTTCGATAAATTGTCGGATATGTCATACCTTCAAAGGTATTTCATTATTCATTAACTTTTTTGTTGAGTTTTCATATGTTTTCAATCATAAATTTATAGAATAGCTTGATTAGAATGTTTAGCATGATTATAATGGTTATAGTGGTTATAATTATTATAATGACTTATTTGGATAATTTGATAAACTTGGTTATTTGTTCTATAGAATAAAAGTTATTTATATCTCAAGAATTCCTATGATTTTGTATATTATATATAAAAATCGGAGTAAAAAATATTTTCATTAAAACAAATTAAATATATTTAATTAGTTTTAAATAAAAATTTGAATTAATTTGAGTGAAAATAATTTTGAATATTTGTTACAAAAGTAAATATTTTTAAACGAAAAATCAATTTTCAATAAACAAGAAATGAATGAATGTTTTGCTCTTTAGTTGAGTTAGTCTTCAGACTCGTTGGCCTTGAATTCAGATTTTGGGTGTTTTGGTATAATTTGAATAAACATTGGCTAACATTCATATAATTGTTTCAATTGTTTCTTCATTTTTCTCATTAAACAATTGGTTAAACATTGAAATATTTTTTTGTTCTCAAATTAATTGATTAAATGATTTGCGACCAAAATATGGATTTGTTTTCATTGAAAACAACAAAAATATTCATTGATTTTATGTTTTGTCTATAATTTTAAAGAATTTATTTTGAATTCAAATTAATTAAAATGAATGATATTAAAGGTTTAACTAATAATTAAGATAATGTCCGCCAACGGATCAGTGAATGGTGTGATTGTGACCAAAAGCGTGGCTCCAGTCATCAAATCAGAAGTGGAGGACGAAGACGACAATTGTCACACTTTTGTTACCAACAGATCAACAATTAGTTCAATATTGAAAACAAATGAATCCATTAATTCTAATTTAATGATATTTTGTGGCCAAAAGTCAAGTTTAAGACAACGCAATGATTCGGTGTCTTCAATGTCTTCAATATCTACCATTAGTACAACTAATATAAACTCAATTCCATCGAAAACAGAATTAAACCGAAAATCTCATCAAAACAATAAAATGGTAATCAATTAATTCAAATCATATTATATTTAAAACCATTTCATTCTTTAGGATCTCTTTTCGAGTTCAGGAAATTTAGAGCAGTCGGAGCCCTCGTCTTCCCCTTTAAGTGGTGGTGAAAGTCAGGCACAGGACATGTTCTGTTCGAGTACTATGTCTGCTGACTGTTCCAGTAATGCAAGTGTCGACGCAAACGACACAAAAACGGGTGAATCCGCGCCCAAAAGATTTTGTTTGGTCTGCGGCGACACGGCTTCAGGTTTTCACTATGGAGTGGCCTCTTGTGAAGCCTGTAAAGCATTCTTCAAGAGAACTATTCAGGGTTTGTTTTAATCTTACAAATTATCTATAATTTAGTTTTAATCTATTGTCTTAAATAATAGGAAACATAGAGTATACCTGTCCGGCCTCTAATGACTGTGAAATCAATAAAAGGCGTCGGAAGGCCTGTCAGGCCTGTCGTTTTCAGAAGTGCCTCCGAATGGGAATGCTTAAGGAAGGCGTCCGTCTCGATAGGGTCAGAGGAGGCCGACAGAAATATAGACGAAGTCCAGACACTCCATATCAGGTGCAAAATATGTCTCCACTGAAAAAAACTAATATCGAGGGTAATGTCAACACTTCTTGAATTCCATTTTTGACGAATACTTTTATTAGAAAATAAGATCGTCTCCGCTCTGATAAGCTGTGAACCGGAACCATTGCTCGCCATTAATTCCCAATCACCCTCTCCTTCGCCATCGACTCAATACAAAGGCATTTGCATTCTGAGTGATCTCGTCGACAGAGAATTGGTCGCAACCATTGGATGGTTTGACACTTAATCTCTATTTTATGGATATTTATTTGAAATTATCTTTTTTAGGGCCAAACAAATTCCCGGTTTCACTGATCTGATACTTAACGATCAAATGAGACTTTTGCAGACAACTTGGGCTGAAGTACTCTCCCTTTCGTTAGCCTTTAGGTTTGTCTCAAATTACTACTCATTTGGGATAAAAAAATCAGATATAAATTTGAACTTCATTTTTGTCTAACAGTTATTAATTGTTTAAAATTAGAGATAAATAAAATTAGAGATTAAAATAACTCAACATTTAGTCAATACAAACGTCTATAAGTCATATATGATTTGTATATTTCTATTGAATGATAGTTTCACTAAATATTAAATTGTATTTTAAGTGTTTTCACATATTTATAAAAGTGACTTAAATATGAAAAATATAAGATTTATATAAAATAGTAACAAATATCACTTATTGCTAATTAAATTATGCTAGGTAATATTAGAATTTAAATGAAAGATCAAATTTAAGCAATTTTATCGTCCCTTATAACATGTTTGAACATGGTACAATTATTAACTGAATTTTAATAATTGTTTTACACATTTTCATATCAATTCTAATTCATAAAAAAATTCAAATTTAAGTTCAATTTATAATTTTACTATAAATTCAAATTTTGCTTGTACAAATTTTCCCATTTCTACTCTAAATATTTAAAATGTTTTCAAATGAGACCAAGATCATTAAATTATGCCAAAATATTTTAGAAATGTTATCCTCGTAATCAAAGCGAGTGATTATTTAATATTCACTAAATGAAGACATAATAATGAGTCCGAGACCTGACTCATGACATTTGAACTTAAGTTTAGTTTAGAATCAGAAATAGGAACTTCTATACTAAGATTCAAATTTTGGACTATAATTTGAGCTCAGACTCAATGAATGAAACTATAAATGAATAGTAATTTACAAAATCACTAAATTTGTATTAAAAGTCAATTTTGTGTATATTTTTTTAAAAACAAATGTTAGTCATTTTGAAACATAAGTTTTTCAAACTATTCTTAAATGTCTGTTTCAATTTAACCATGATGATTTCTAAGCTATTAGACTTACTATGGACAAAAGTACCTCTTTATAATACCTTTATAAACTTATATATTACTCATAGAGAATATATGGATGACATAAGTTCAAGATATTATACATATTGTACTAGTGACAAATGCCCCTGTTCATATTATACTATTATACAGCTCATATTAATCAAATAATATACAAGTTCAAATAAAATGCAAAAGTATTTGTTACCAAGTTATTTTAACTATTTTAATAAAGTTTCATATATTTTTTTTCGTTTTGTGGATCTAAACCAGGAATAGTAAAAAGAATATGAAATAGTATATTAAGTTTTATTAAAAGTAGTCTGATAACATTAACCCATGCATTTTTCTAAATTAAAGTTTGTTAAATTTAAAATTACCCCAATATTACTGTCGCCAAATCCTTTGAATTCTAAGTCATCCATATATTTTCTATGGGTGACCAAAATTGACGGTATCTATGAAAGGTGCTTTTTGACCACTAATTTGAAGATTAATATTTTTTGTTAGTAATAGTAATTAAGTTTGACTGTATAAACACATTGTCATAATTCTTAAGTAAAAACATTCGATTCTATTGTGAATATTATTTCATTTCAGAGTTAAGTTGAAACTCGACTTTTGAGCTCATTATTTGTTTTAAGTGCTATTATTGTCTTATTATGACAATATGGGCAAATTCTTAAAGTATAGTACCATTAACTTATATGTCACCCATTATTCTCTATGAATTTAGTGATATAGTGATGTTATTATCTGTTTTTGATGCTAATATTTGTATTATTATCCAATTATTATACAATTATTATACAATTATTATATAACATTGAATTGATTGAAATGTGATTAATCAGATCTCATCAGTTTTGGTCGCAAACTTGTGGTAATAGTTCAACAGTACCGACAAAATTAGTTTTTGCGAATGATTTTGTTATGGACGACCAAATGGCCTCTCAATGCAGAGCTGATGAACTTTTTAATCATTCGTTACAATTAGTAAAAAGACTTAATTTAATTAAAATCGCAAAAGAAGAATACCTTCTATTAAAAGCTATGCTCTTAACAAATGCAGGTTTGGATTAAAGTATTCCTTAAAATAATTTATAAATAATAAAATATTTTTTTGTTTACCAGATATTCAATTAGAAGATTCGCAATCAGTTCACAAATTAAGGGAATCCCTTTTACTAACTCTTCAGGAATGTGTGGCAACTTTAAGAACATTCAATTGTGTCCAACATTTAAGTCAATTATTATTATGTATGCCTTTATTAAGACAATTGGATGCCGTCACTCGACGTTTTTGGAATAGTGTGCGTCGAGAGGGCAATATACCCATGAACAAACTCTTTGTTGAAATGCTTGAGTCAAACATAACTATGCGTTGATTTCAAGTAAATTAACATTAAATTAATTGTGGGTTTTTTTCACAATAACTTATTTGATTATTCACTTATGTTTTGACAAAAGCATAAAAAACAGGGTATTATTATTTTGTTGTCAGACCGATGACCAACTTCTGTACAGATGGTTAGGATTAAGGGTTTATTTCTGTTGAAAGTTATCTAACAATTGCTTAGAAATACTTTGAAAGCTTCAAAAGTATGCTTCCATTTATTAATAAGTTTTGAAATTAGTCTAAAGTTTAATTAATTATAGAATTATTGAACTTAAATAGACATTAATTGAATACAATTATTATGCAATTTATTAAATTAAATGGTTTTAAATCACTGCCAAAAATCTAAGTTCTTAGGAAACCCTTCGCCGGCATTAGAATCGAATTGATTTGAATCTCCAAAAGTATTATTAGCTATAGTTTAGAGTCATTTCATACCCATTGATATCTCTAATAGAATTAATGGTCAGGTATTACTCACAATATTACGCACAACCTCTTTGACTAACTCTGGTTCTAATTTTAATCATTTGATTAAAATAAAGCTCTTCGAGAATAAAGAGAAAGAGTTGAATCATTTGTGCGATTATATTCACTGTTATATTGTTATACAAATGTATCGCTTATTAAAATTCTGAAACAATTCTTTGAATTACAAGAAAAACCTCACAATTATTTTGTTCTCTTATTTATTGTTTGTTGTGAAAACTGATTCACTTTTAATGATATAACCGTCCAGTGATAACAATATATCTATTCATTCAATTCTTGTTTTATTTTTTGATTCACTCGATATATATATATATATATATATATTACCAAATATTATAAAATATTAATTAATTTTCGGTTTAAAATCTAATTGAAAACTCTTATCACAAATAAATTGGAAAACTATTTACACTTTTGGTTTAGTATTACAATTATATACACAATATATAAATATATGACATTTAAAGTGATTTTCAGTGAACATCGACTAACATTTAGGCAAATCTCAATTTATTAAGAGATTTGTAGTTAAAAATTAGACAATTATTTGACTTAATTTTATTGACGCCAATGAAAGACCAGACTTTCATTTATAGATTCAATTTTAGAGCTATTTTTGTAAATTATTTTTTAGTCTATCAGTGATTTTAAGACTTATTATATATATTAATCATTGAGTTTTAAGTTTATTTAAACAAATTTGTTAGCATTTCTTCATTTCATTTCTGTTTAAATAAAAAAGATTTACTTTTTGAGAGATTTTCTTTAATTTTGGTTTAAATTTTATAATTATTTGCATTTATTTATGTCTCAAAAAAATATAAAATAATTTGTTGTCAATTGTTTTATATATTATTTTGAATTGTTTTTACTTTTATTACATTAGAGAAGGGTTTAAATCAATAAAACAGCGAAGCCCTGGATTTTCATCAATCGATTGAATTAAAGGCCTTGAACTTCAAAAAACCTCATTTCTGAAGGAAAATCGATTTTATGCTCAAATATAGCAGATCTCAGCGAAGGCTCAAAACGTGATATTGAACTCTAGGTTAGTTCTTATGGTAATTCAATTCTGCGTTTGACAATTGATAGACCACTATATTATATTAGTCTCAGCGCAAAGTATTTAACATTATTTTGAAAATGAATTTTACTTTTTATCCGAATTTTATCTTATTTTGTTTTTTCTTCCAAAACAACTCTTTTTGTGAAAACATCTGAAGTAACTCTAAATTACAAATGTTTTAAATGATTTATTTAAAAAATCACAAATTTTTGTTATAAAAATCTGTTTCATAAGAATGGAAATCATAAAATTACGGCATATTTTTCCAAATGCTTTTAATTTTCTAAATTTAGACAAAAGAATCTATGAAAAAGTCATGAGTTATAGATATGACAAAAACGGAATTATTCAGAGCTTAAATCCGTATAATTAAAGAGGGATGGGATGTCTGTTCCTCTCTGAGAATAAAAACCACCTGCTCTCTCTCTCTCTCTCTCTCTCTCTCTCTCTCTCTCTCTCTCTCTCTCTCTCTCTCCTCCCTCTCCACTAATGTTTTGGAAAAGTCATTTAACTTGAATATTGTGTTAGAATAACAGAAGTCAGTTATTTTTGATTACATGTGTCTGAGTAGAGGTCAATTCAGAGCCACTAATCAACGAACAGACGTTTCGCTTAAGATTATATAAATTCAAAAACATCTCAAAATGAAAGGGAAGGAAAAGATCGGAACCAAAAATTATCAAAATATCTAAAACTTCGATCTATTATTTTATAATTTCCAAAAACAGTTATCAAACAATGATGAACTAATTCTCATCATGTTACTTTTGTTACTTTGGCTCAACTCCAATACAAAAACCTTGATATACCCCTTTTAAAGTTCTTCCTCTTAAAAAAACATGCAAGATAATTTAACGGCAACTAATTGCCATTTTTGCAATAAAGAGAATAAAAATATTAATTAAATTTATTATAAATTATCCGTTTGTCGACAAAATGCCAAAACTATTGAAAGTTAGTGGTAAATATTATTAGTAATTTAATGTTCTTGCTAAAATAAGTAATTTATTTACAATTTTAATCATAAATAAAACAAAGTGTGAGAAAAATATATTACTAAATGATTTTATTTAAAATAAAATATATTTAATGATTATATTCTTTAAAAAGTTTGAAATAATTTAATGTTTAATTTGGAGAACTAGGTAATAGCTAAGTAATAGCTAGGTAAAATAATAGAATGCTCTAATTAATGTTAATGACACCAAATTTACTTTGATTTAAGTGATTTTAATTTCTATCTCTGAATTAAATACAATCCATCCCCGAAATAGGGGACCCGGTTATAGGCAAAACTCGATATAAGAGCAAGATTTTTGCTGCACCGGCAGCTCTTATGGGGTTATTAATGTTAAAGAGTTCGGATATAAGCGTATCGGATATAAGC
>JAQFZM010002886.1:0-12316 GCA_034695785.1 Galumna obvia | reverse complement strand
AAAACTTTTTGAACCCCCTAATATTAATATTTAAAAAACTAACTTTACTTTTAAAAATGGGGGGAGTCAATATATGTATATGCAAAATTTGGTTACATTTCAATAAATAGTTTAAGAAATATAGCTTGTTAAGTTGTCCTATTTAGATTTGAACACTACTGTATATGAGTTAAAAATATAAATATATATTACAGTTTATAGCTTTATTAAAATATTAGGAACAATATTTTAGTAAGAATAGATCAATATAAATAATATTATCTAGATATTTTAAAATTATAGCAAAATTTTTTTAAAATATACCTTGCACTTATTAACCCAATTATTAAACTCTTTAATTGGTTTATATAGGAGACAAATACAACTATTTTAATGTTTACAGTTTATATCATTATTAAAATATTAGTTTATTGGTATAATAAATACCTCACAATTAGATCATTAAAAATAATTTCAATTAAAATAAAATAAAATAAAAATAAATTAAATTCAAAAAATAAAAATGAGATAGAAACTAAAATTTATTCCACAATATATATTTCATAATTTTTAATCTTGCTAAAATATATTTTCAAAAATGATCTTGCTTAAAAACAATAAATAGGTTTTTAATTAAAACTTCAACACAAAAGAAAAAACACCAAAACTTTGTATGAATTCATTAATTAAATAAAGGTCTAAACCTAAAGCCATATAAATAAACCAGATCTTATCAAGGGGAAATTTGAAACCATAGGTGATTTTAAGCTTAATATTTGATGGATATGTTTTGTGATAGTTGAATAACAAGCAAGAAAATAGTAGCAAGGGAGATATACTCCTAACAAAAAATGAAAGTTCAATAATATTCATAACAATAATGGGATATCGCGTGTCAACAACTACTCAATGAATAACCCGAATGTGCTGTTCATTTCACGCTCTACTCTAATGGCATATCCATTGTTGTATAGTTTGAGGCCAGTGTTGGGCCCAAAGCTATGATTTGGACTAAAAAGCCGGACCCGAACAGAGATCTCCAACAGTTTTTTGAATATAATAAAAGTCTATAGAATTTTAGTGCAAAAAATCGTTTTCATAGTTTTTTCTTTTCTTCACTTATTTTATACATTAGTTATCGATATTACAAACGCGTCGATCGAAAAGCCTTTTGTTGTGAGCACTGGTTTGTGAGAAACTGTTCCACTAAAAGGCTATCAAAATATTGAAATACACTTTTTTATTGTTGAATTCATCCATCAGAATATTAGAGTAAATTTATTACTCACTCATACATTACTAGAATATATATATTTTTTCTTCTCTTCTTTTGGCGAATGAAATGTTGTTTTTCATTATTTTCAATACTTTTGCAAATATTTCGATAAATATTTTTTGAGGAAAAATATTTTTCTTTTATATATTTTTTAGTGAAAATTGAAATTTATAGACAAATAATCCTTTAAAATATTTTTTAGCAAGAACATATTTATTTTATTTCTGATTTATTGTGTCTAGATATATTTTTCTATTTATTCTACTTGTATAAATAGGATTAGCAAGCTCTATTTTGTTTTAAGAAATATATTTACTAGACAAATATGATTTATACTAGATAAATAAGCATGATATATATTATAAATCTGTAAGAATAAACAAGGTAAATTTCAAAATATAATTAAATTAAAACTTTAAGAAAAATTCTAAATTTAATTGAATAATAATTTCCTATAATATTTAAAATAAGCTTGATAATTTTTAATAACATGTTTACAACCTGTTCCTAAAATAGAGTTACACATCCCTTAAGTGATGCAACACATAATCCCTGGACTTAATTACAAGTTTAATACTTTACTCACTAAATATTTTGAAGTACTTTTTGAATAAGTTTTCAATTATTAATAATTAATTGAAATTCCGTTCACTTCAAAGGCTCTCAAATCCAATGATTAATGTTTTATCGCTTAATATTATATTAAATATTATATAAAGAATATTATCTTTTGTTTAAAATATTCATGTATTTTAACACTGGTTACATATAAACGTGCAAAACACTGATCGATAAAAGAGATTAGATAAAAGATTTGATGTATTTTTTCTAAAATAGGAAGAACTGATCCCTATATCTCTTAATGGATATAAATAATTAATTTATTTAAAAATAATATTTTATTCAATGAATTGTTTATTAGTATTGGAAAAGTGTATATAAAACGCATACATATTTATATTTAAAAAAATTTTATTGTTTAAAAATATTTCAATAAAGTACCAAGGTTAATTTTTTCGAATATTTTGTTTTTAATATAATTTAAATTAAAAAATGAAAGACTCAATTTGTTTGATTTTTTTAACCAATTGAGCAATTTATCCCTTAAATACAAATTTTTTCTGATATATATAAAAGTGATTTATAACTAATTTAATGTTTACAGTTTAAAATTATTAATAAAATATTAATTTATAGAGAATACAAGAATTTACGCCATTATTAAAGCTTTAAACAGGTTTTAATTAATTATATAATAAATATACTCCTTATAGTTTCTAAATAATTTTAAAAAATACCTAGTTAAATATTTTCAAAAATTAAGTGTTAATTTGAAAAATAAAAAAAATTAAAAAAGTATATTTTAATAAATACCATGTTTAATCTTATAATTGTCACGAACAAAATCATAAATTAGTGCTCGTAGTAAGAATAAAACAAGCTAGAATATTTTTTGAATCATTAATAATCATGCTCAAATTGTTTTAATATAATGAGAATTTTGTTTTTTCTACTTGATGATAAATTGTAGCTTGCAACAAATACATTGTGAAAATAAATGATGAGAGAGAGAGAGAGAGAGAGAGAGAGAGAGAGAAGGAGAGAGTTTTATCCCAGCAATAAGTTATGGATAAAAACGTGAAAAAATTGTTAAATCAATACTTTGTTTTGGGCTCTACTTTGAAGTGGAATTCATAAAAAATATGAGTAAATGTGAGACAAGAAATTCAATTTCCGCCCAATTTCTACACCGAATGCTATTCGGAAATGTATGCCATTGTTTTGTACGACACTTCACACTATAACCAAACGTTATATTTTAGTCTCAAACATTATTTCCCACTCATTCTGTGCCAACGAATTGATATCTATTATGATTTATTGAATATATTGTACTCTATATTAGTGTCACACAGAGTGAAAGGCAAAGCGTTAGTGTATGTGTTCTCTCGCTCTCCCTTTACTCTAAAATCACACTAATATTCTGTGCCCATTGTCACTGAGTTAAGCACAAGTGGTGTGAAAAGCAGTGAAAATTGTTGTGCAACCGATGCCTAACGTAAAGCATAGTTCGTAACAAAAGTTTTGTGCCTTTAATTTGTGTATAAATTTCTGTTATTTTTTTCGCTTCTCTTTTCAAAAATAGTTGTCTTTTTGTCTCTACTATTGTTCCGTTCCGTATATTCCCTGGGCGTGACCTCCACAGTATAGCACCCGATAGTGTCATATTATTTATAACTTTCACAGTTTTGCCAATGAGGGGGAATAATCAAGTTGTCCCTGGTGATATAAACTCTGATTTTGCCCCATTTTGTTATTTTTATTTTGTGCTATTAAACTAGCTTGGCCTTTCTTGCTTGAATTATATGCAAGGAAAATTTGATTTATTACTTTAATTTTTAACAGTTGTGATTTAGGGAGATGTCCAAGGTGTATCTGGGGCAAAAATTTTATCATTCATAAGGATATAAATATTGTTAATTTCAAGACTACCTTGCTCATCAAATTTCATGAAAAATAAACAATGTAATTTCAATATTACTTATAAGGATATGCAAAGTAAACAATCGAGGTGATTTATATGCTGTTTATTTAGCTTGGTTGAAATTTTATTTTAGAAACAAAATTAATTAGCCTTGCACAAACATTTTGATTTATTAAGATTATTATTTGCATTCTTTTTTTCGCTCAATTGTTAATAAAAAAGAAATAAATAGAATCTATCATTATTGACCTTGGTTAAAAAAATATATTTAATAATATTTGACAGCAATTTATCTTTGAGTCATAATTTTAATCTTGCTCAATTTATATGGCCAAAAATTTCTCTTTAATTAATAACAAGATTAATTGCCTTGCTCATATCTATAATTTTTCAATTATAAAAGATTGATTAAAATAAGATTGATCAAAATAGAAAAGAAATAAAAATAAACAAGAACAAATGTAGAAATTAATCCATCAAAATTAAACACTGATTTATATAAACATGGTCTTAAGTCAACATTCCATTAGAAAAAGACCAAGAATTTAGCATTTAATTAAAAAATACTTTTAACTCGACTATAATTCACAGAATAAGTCCGACTATTAATCACTGGAAATGTTTAGTAAAACGTTTCCTATAAGTTAACACTAAATATGCAGAGTATGTAAAAACAGTCAAAAATCACATCCCTTTAGAATTAATCACTTAATAAATTAGTTACTTTTTTTGGTGAATAACATTTCGCCTACACTTTAAACTTATGCCAAAACTGTTTGCCTAATGTTTTGAGCTTCAGGTAAACCATAGGCAAGACCTCTACTAAATTATCTTGATTACTTTTTAATGATAATTATATTAATTGCAATTTTTATATATTAGATAATATTCTCAATTTATCTTTTTTTATAATTTTGCTTGATATGATAAAATATTTGCTAAATTAGATAGTATAGATAATATTTATAATTTATAATCATGGTAATTTATAAATTTTTCTAATCATTCTTTTATTAATAATTAGATAATAATTATATTAATATTTAATAATTTTATCGATAAATAAAAAAAGAATATAAATTAATTGAATTAATTTTTCTCTAATAAATATTATCTTGGTAATCTCAGAGCTTAAAAATAGTGTTATGGTAACTGAAATTTTTTTAATTTTGATAAAACACTGTTTTGTTGTTTGAGAAATGAGTTATAGTTTTTGCACTGAAGCCTAGTTTACATACTTTCGCCTAAAAAAGTAAATCATTTAAAGCATTGGCAACACTGAGGACACACCTCTTATTGTCTTGTCTTCGGTCCACTTGTAAGTCATGTATCACTTCTTTATTAGTAATACAATTATTTGTTAAACGATTTTCTTTTGCCTAAAAATTCGTTTCGAAAATTATTTTTCCAAAAAATTAATTAATGAAAACTTTTTAGAAAAATAATTATTTTCCTTCAAAATCGATTTAAAACAAATTTTACCTTTATCAATCTTAAAGAACAATAAATGCGGCATTTATTAACCAGGTTATTTATACTCAAATCAATTTAAGCTTAAATTAAAGATAAAAATATTTAAAAAACAATTTTTCAAACAAATACTCATTAATAGAGTTAATACTTTTAAAATAATATAAAAGAAAGAAAAAAGAATTTCTATAAATATTTTCTTTATTAATAACGTGAGAATCTATGAATCATAATATATGACAAATATTTACAGTATTTGCTTCGAGCAAATTCTTATCCTGTCCTTCATAGATAACAATTGACATAGTTTGATAAAAAAAAGTTCCCTTGGCAAGTGTTTACTCACATATAAGAACAGAATAAGACACTAACCAGAGGTCCGTCAACTCAACCAAAATTATACAGTTATTCATCAGATCCTTATTAAAGTGTGACAAAAGATTTCCTCTAGGTTCTCCCTTCATCCATCAAAGGATTAAGATAATTTTTAAGAGAGGGAAAGGTTTAGAGAAAGGGAGGGAGAAATGTCTGGACATTTAAAGCCAATTATAATCTCATTAATCACTTTATTTCAGAATTAAAGTAAAGTTTTTGAAAGTCTTTGAAATATTGGAATATATTTTAGAAAATAGTGTTCTTTAAAAGCCATAGACTTTTATGAATATTCATAAGAACAGGGGTTTACATAAATTCACTTTTAATGCCATAATTAAAACATAAATCATTCGGAGAGAAAAAATATTTTGAGCCCTAGAAATGAAGGAACTGACAAAAATCTGGACCCCTTTTTACTCTTATTAAACATTATTAGATTGCAATCAATTGTGATTTAGCTCTTGGTCTTAACCGAGTGATTGGAAAATCAATAAATAGGGAGAAAAATGGTTTTACTCTTTTTTATATTTTGATTGATTTATAAATAATAACTAATATTTCATTAAATTTTGATTAAACCCTATATTTGAATGAAATTTATTTCAAATCAACACTAAAAGAGGTTTTTCCACGTAATTAACCAAAAAATAATTATTAAATTCATATTTGAATGTGAAGTTCAAAGAACTGTTAATAAAAAACAAGAGTGTTAATAACCAAGGTAGTTTTTAATGAGAAGAAAACTCATATTTAATATTAAATTCTAATTAAAAATATTAATAATTTTTATTCTAAACAAAAAACTCATAATTCTTTAAAAAATAATTAGCAAGCTAATATTTGTATAGCAAAAAATAGCATGTCAAACACAGAGCCTGGACACTCCTATTTGTTTTTTAAAGGTGAAAGCAAAAGTGATTAACAAGAATATAATTTATTGGATATTTTACTTAAGGTTTTCTTAATAACCTTAAAAAAGATAAAACGAATAAACTTTACAAGGTCATAAATTGAGTATTTATATTTATGGGAATTAATGTGTGCTTGCTCATTTTAAAAAATATATTTTTATTAAAAGCATATTCTGATTAAATTCCATTAAAAATAATTCAAAAAAATGAAACGAATTTTTTGATTATATTTCTACAAAATAATAAATAAATGAAAATTATTAGCAAGAACAAAACTAAAACAAGCTTGAACATTCTAGAGAATGATCATGCTGATTTTACCATAAATGCTTATTTATAGATAATAATCATATTTTTTGATATGAATACCATTTTTAAATGTATTTCTCACTGTTTTTCGGGTGGAGTCGAGTAAAGGAAAAATCATAAGAAAAACAAATTAAGAGTAAAACAAAAAGAGTATCCATAAAATTCCTGTTCTCTGATGATGTGCTTATGCATAGAATTTAAATAAATTACAAGAGAATAATAAGGAGCAAGATCAAATATATTGGATTTCTATTCGAACAGCACATTATATAGAGTGAAATCAGAGACCAAAACACTGGAAAACATGAATAAAAACACGACTTTTTCTCGTTTCGACTCATTTTTTCGATGGTTTGCAACACGCGTTCAAAAACATGCCATCAGACCATTAATCAACTGCTGATGGCTTTCCCTCTAACAGTATAACCAGTTGTCTTATGGTGTGCTGTGGACAGCATTCCAATACTCTTCTTTGAACACTAACTCTCTTTTCAAAGTGTCGTTTGAATTACTTATCAAATGATCTGTAAATTTGATTAATTCTTTATTTTAACTATGAGCATGGTCAATTCAGCAATCCAAATAAGGATATAATAATCAATTATTCATTAACAAATGTAATCAGGGTGTATATGTTTATCAAGATTAATGTCATTTTTAAAGGGAAGGATATTTTATTCACACCTTTTATTACAAATAAGAGGATAAACAGAATATTAATTAATTTTTTTATACAAAATATCATTTATTTCCTATTTTATTATAATGAGCAAGGTAGCTTTTGAAAAATCTTAATTAATTTTTAAGTTATTATTATATTTTATATAGAAAATTTAACATGGTATTATTTAGAATATTAATTATGCTAGTTAGAAAAATAGTGTTCCACCTTGCTCATGGTTAAACTTTGATGAAAATACTGATGAGTTAAGAAAATGATTGAAATTTTCTCTAAATTTCGTGAAAGAGAACAACAAAAATATTTCTGCTTTTATAGCAAACATTAGTTTTCAATCAATCGATAAAATAAATCAATAATTGATTGAATACTCAAATGATGTAAAGATTTTTATCTTAAATTTGAGGCAAAAAAATATATTTAAACACATTTTAATCAAAAATTCATTAATTGTTTGATTGATTGATATTTAATGTAAAAAACGTTTTTAATTCAATAATAATAAGGAAAAGACTTTTTGAATGAATATATTTTTGATGAAATATTATTAAAAAACTGATTTTTATTATTTATTTTTGAATTAAATTTTATATAATTTAGGATAAAATCATATCAAGATTTACATATTTATGGATTAAAATATCAATATTTGATGTAATCATGGCTTAACTCTTAATAAAAACTGTCTGTCCCTAAGAGTCGGCACAAATGATGATTGATTTGATTTACTTTTATGTAAATATAATTTGATTTTAATTTTTTCCGCCAAAAAACGCTTTTTAATGGGAAAAATCAAATACAAATTTTGACTCAAAAAGACTAAAAAAAAATTATTAAAAATTTACAAAAATTTCAACAAAAAATCATTTTTTATTCAAATATTTTTAAATTCCAAAACAAGATATAAGCAAGGTAATTATCTAGAAAAAAATATTAACAGTAATTTTCTATTAAAAATATATAATAATTTAATTTATTTGTTTACAAATGACTAAAATTATAGGCTTTAGTTATTTAAGAAAAATAAATATTCAAGAAATTCAATAAAAATTAACTAAAAATATGTACCTTGGTTATTTTCTCGTTAAGATTGACTCAAGTTTTATAAAAAAAATTGAATTACAAAAGAGTTTGTGTCACAAAAAAATACTTTAAATTCAGAGTAAATGTTGTATTCCTTAAGTGAATCAAATCTCGATTTACATCACATTATTCTACGCTTTTCTCCACTAAAAGTGATATAAGATTTTGTCAAATATTCTGTGCCATCGATTCAGACAAAAGAGCGAATAAAAAAAGAGCAAAAGTGAGACAAAGAAAAATACTGTTTATATACACATACTTTTCAAGCATACTATTGAAAATGTATCATGGGAAAATAACAAGTTTTTCTCGAGAGTGGAGAGAACAAAAATGAGAAAGCAATTAATTTTGGAAAAAGCGATGAAAACCTAGTTATTTATGGCTTCAAATAATATGAAACCAATAATCTATTGATAGAGAATTCTATACTTAAAATATAGACTCAAAATAACTGTATTTCTGTTGAAAATCGCACCGAATATATACTAAAGGATCAGTTGTGGGAAAGGTATGGATCTGTGGCTCAATTCATCTCTTTCTCTCTCCCTGGATCTCTCTCTCTCTCTCTCTCAAAGAGTAATTTATTGAATGCGGAGTAATATTTCATCGAAACACTTGACTGAATCAAACACTAATCAAAAGTATAGGTAAACCCAAAAAAATATGAGAACTTTTTTTTAGTATTAATTATTGACAAATTAATTTCCATAAATTCTTTGTTTGCATTATTAACCTTGAATATTTAATAAAGATTCTTTGTCCTTTCTAATAGAACCAAGCTTATAATTTATATTATTTTGTGATTCATTATTTAAGTTATAAAAAGTGGATATTTTGTATTGTCAAAAGTAAGTCAAAATAATCAAGGTTAAAAAAATTGCATTAATAATTAAATTAATTTATAATTTAAAACTAAAAATAAATTCTAAAGAAAAGTAAAAATTATTATTTAAATTTTAAATAATATTTAAAACAAAAGTTGATATCAAATTGAATGATCACTACATTAACCAGATATTTAATTAAATTATTTTATTTCAGTTTTAAAAAGAAATTTATAAAATATACAAGACAACACATAATTATATTCCAATGTTTAAAAAAGAATTTTAGATCTTAAATAAAATGCGTTAGGTTAAACCTGTTTTCATTTTTTATAAACTTATCATGATCACTTATTTAAAAAATGAAATTAAAAATATTATATAGATATTATTTATTTTGAGTATGGTTTTATACACTTGGTAGAGTTTTGAATATTATGGTATAAATACAGTTAGAATAAACAAGGTTCTATTAAATTGTGACATCAATTAGGCTTTTTATACAAATTTGCATTTGTTATCATGGAGATTTTAGATATAATCTATATTCTAGTGATTATTATAAGTCTAGTATAAACACTTAACCGACTTTTAATTTATTTTAATATAATTTAATGTAATTTTTAAAAAATATAGCAGAAACATATTTTGGGAGTACTCGTTTTGTTCTTGTACTATTTATGCAATTTTAGTTATTTTATACCTAAAATGTGGTTTTCCCTAATATTTATAACAATAAAATATTTTTGAATGTCCTTGTATGTTTTTTTTAATAATTTTGTAATTTGAAAAATTATTAATATTGTTTAAATAAGTATTTTGAGTATTTCGCACTAAAATTTATAAAATAACCTTGTAAATTTTAAAAATTCAAAAACTCTAATTAAATTTTTTAAGATTATTCTTGATGAATTTTAATGATAATTGAAAATTTAGTGCATTATTTAATACTGAATTTATATACAAATTTTTTTTTAAATATATCAATTAGCACAAGTCGTCTTCCCTATTCTCTCTCATAACATTGAAATCCCTAAATCACATGAATTTCTCAAAATAAAATTAAAATCTTACTTTTGTTTGCAATCTCCTTGGAAAATAAAGTATTTTATTGTAAACAACAATGAAGCATTCATTTAAACCTAAAATTATAAAATGATATAATTGTGTGGGTTCTAGAGAACCACCACAATTTTTGTCATATTATAATTTGTCATATTAACTTGTTTTAAAATGGTTGTATTCCCTTAAGGAACACAATTTGTTCATTTCATAAACTTTGTACACTAAATTTATTTTTTTAAGTCAAATTAACATTCAACTATCTTTCCAATAAAATAAAATTTTGAAAGTTAAAAACAAATATTTGACAAATATTAGTAAATGTAATGATTATGGCTTTGCCTTCAAAATTTCCTTTAATATAATTTTAAGATTAATTTTAAAACATGTTTCTTCAATTTAAATAAAATTTGATATTTTTAAATTAAATAATTTATTTTAAAATATTAAAAAGAATTCAAGTGTAATTTTGGGGGGTTTTATTATCTGCAAAATTATTAATTTAGTCTCACTATATGTTGAACCTGAAATAGTTGATAAAAACGAAAATGGATGAGACAGGCAGGGATTGCTATGGTCAACTTGACAGGGGAGGTTATGTTATTTTGGACTCCTTTTCTCGCGACAGAGTGGATATAAGGGGTATTTTCAAAATGTCCGCCAAACTTAAATTAGGTAGTTTTATAGGTATTTAGGTGTTTTTTAACATCTATGCATAAAATTCATTTATATTTAGCGTATTGTATCATATTTCAAATAAACAAGTTTTGGTGTCAAACCAATGGCCACTACATTTACGAGCATTTGTCAAATTATTTAATTATAAAAATAGTTTTGTAAAAGATTTCTTACGGACAAATTTAAAATAAGGGGTAATTATGAATTTGACATAATTTTTAAAAAGTTAATTTTGTTTCAAATATCTATGAAAAGATACATTTTCTATTTTACCAGCCCTTTGATATTTGGCATATGGCTTCTGTTGACCAATAGAAGACATGCATGTATGAATTTGAAAAATAATCTTTACGATCCCAACGTCCCCTATAATAAGTCAGTGTTCTCTAGGAGGACCCAGTGTGGAAAATAAACTTTCTATGTTTGTAGCACTTTGATATTAAGCATATGGTTTCTGTAGCGCCATAGGAGACATTATAATCTGGAATATAACTTTTACGACTCCAGTGACACCTATATTAAGTAAGGGTTTTCTAAGACGAAACATTGTGGAAAATGAAATTCCTATGTTGCTAGCACTTTGTTATTAAGGATATAATTTCAGTAGAGCCATAGTAGACATGAATACGGAAAATATCTTTTACGAATACAGCGACACCTATAATAATTAAATGTTCACTAAGTGGATTCAGTGTGGAAAATACACTTCCTATGTTACTAGCACTTTGATATTAAGCATATGGCATTAGTAGACTCTTTGAAGTTATATGAAACCGACAAATAATTTTTACAAACCCAAAGAAACCAATATAAAATCAGTTTCATTTAAGGAGACCTAGTGTAGAAAATACACATACAATTTTACTAGCATTTTGATATTTGAATAATGGCTTCAGTCAACCCATAATAGTCATATGGATCCGAAGAATAACCTCTACGACCCCAGCGAAACCTACAGTCAAAACAGAAACATCGCAAAATAATTCCCGTTTTGTGCATTTAATTTTATCTAGGTAAGAGTTGATATTTTCAAATGAAATTTTTTTCAATTATTAAGTGATTGTCCTTGTCCACAAAAACATTAATAAGTTGAAAATTATCTTGCTATTTTTGGAAATTTGTTGATTTTTGTAAGGTTAGCCAAAATCCAGTAAAAATTTCACAAATCACTTTGTTTTTCTTAAG
>JAQFZM010002885.1:0-12317 GCA_034695785.1 Galumna obvia | reverse complement strand
GAATTTGTGTATAATCATTGGAAAAGTTATTAAAATGTCATTTAATAACTTAGAACAGACTTTAATTACTAATTATTATCCTAAACTTCTTTAATAACTAAATTTTATATTTATATTCATTAAAAAATTTTTTTTATGTAATCTCCCTGCTGTGTACCCTCTGAGTTGTGTATGGATTTCTTGTGCATTTGCTCATGCACAACTGGGAGAGTCTACTGTACTTTTAGTCTTGCTTAAGTAATTTTCTAACCAAGTACAATAAATGTAAGCTAAAATAATTCATAATAATTAAAGTTTAAAAAATTGTTTTAAAGAAATTTATATTAAAACAAAATTAATTTTTAGTATAGGTTTCAAATTTGCAAAATAAAGTCAATTATTAAGGTTTAGGATGTCTTTAATACCGCTTTATTTTAGATTTAATCAAAAAGTGTCCATATTTTCATTGGGTTCATCTCTTGATCTTTTTTGCTCAAAACCATAATTTCTAAGTTATATCAATACTTTTGCTATTTATTTCGATGATCTTGGTGTTTTGAACAAAAAACTCATTATCAATTAGAATCATATAAAATATTTAAGCAAACATTTATAAATAAATTCTCTAAAATATTATATATAAATATAATTTTATCTTGATATTATTTTCACTAAATTAATGTTAATTTTATAGACTTTAATTATCCTATATCTGTTAAAACCCTTTTAAAATATATATAACCATTAAAAAGCTTTAACGGTATAACTTATAATTGAGTAACAATAGTTGTCTTCTTAACAATACATATCCTTTGATTTGATATTCAAATTTCTTAATTAAATAATTGTAAAATTCATTTATATTTATTAGAATTAATTTTAAAAAATATGTAGGAAACTGTTTCTAAGGATGGCTAACAAACTTCATTTTTCAGTCATATTATAATAAAAAATTCAAATTATATTGCCTTGTCGAAAAATATTTTAATATTTGCCCAAGGCAAAAAGTATATTCCATTGAGTTGTTATACATTTGTTTATAAAAAAATCACTAAACGGTGTGCAGTCAGGAGGGATAACGTTTATTCTATATTTAAAGTGTCAAATGTAGTGAAAAACTCTCTTAAACAGAGATGGCCAAGGATGCTCAAAGGGCATTTTGAAATATCCTTTTGGAAAGCCTGCAAAATAACCCTAGATTTTGAACCTTTAACATTATCATCTATGAATAAGCACCGGATCTGTCGATGTTTTCAAGTCTTAAGGAACATTTGATAGAAACCAAATTTGATGGTCTCCTCACTGGCCATCACTGCTTTTAAACGTTAAAAGTTTAGAAAATTCTATTCGTCGATGAAATATGTTTTAGAAAATTATTGATGACTTGTTTTCGACTATAAATACTTTTTATATAAATCAAACAAAAAAAACGCATCTCTTGAAGAGATTCTCTTTTAAAAAGGAAAACAAAAAAATGACTTCAGTTTCTAAAAGAAATCCATTTTTAAATTTAAAGAAAATTTTAATTTCATAACTAAAGAATGAATTTGTCAAAAGAGATAACCTCTGGTGAGGTCTTAATCTCGACATAAATTAAAGTCAATTCTTATATAAATCACAACTAAATAATAAATAGCCTTCAGTTTTCTGGTGACGAAACAACTCTAGTTTACGTCGAGTACTCTTTAATACTAAATGGTTAAGCACTGAATGTAGAGAACAGAATAAGAATTGGGTTAACTCATAGAAAGTGTCGTAAAGTAGTTGAGAATTAAGATTTATTCAATTTGTTTGAATGACGGCATCGTTTGGTTATTGAATTATAAAAGGAGTGACACAACTCTATGCAAACACTGATTCATTCAATTATTCAAATCATATTCAAGAATCCAATTGACTGTCGAACTCATTCTAAAGAAATAATAACTGAATTCTACTTTTATTTCACTTAATTACAGGAAAAACATTATTTTTATGTCCGAATTTATATGAATTCTATTTAATGAAAAACAAAATTATCTTCAAATAAATTAAAGACATTTTATTCATTATTTTATCGATTCTTTTATATAAAGAATAATGAGTTGAAGTGATGGAAATCTACTGAAATTACTTATCATAAAAACGATTAAAACAAACGAAATGTTAATTATTAGTAAAAGTTAGAACAGAGAAGAGATAAAACAAAGACTTACTTCTTCAGAGTCGTTGTCTTGAATTTGTTGACTCATAATAAGAGTTCATTATTGGGATTGTTTTTATCAGATTAGAAATAATTAGAAACGAAAAACTGGTCAACCATTGGATTGGAGTAAAACTTAGTGCAAATGACATACTTTTATAATTCTCTTCTGGAAATTGTTAGTCAACTGATAGTCAGCCAACAGTTGCGAAGAGTGTATGAGTTTTCACTGAATTATAAGTTAAAGCGCGAACTCAGACTCCGATCGATTCTCATCTCTCAAAGGAATCGATGAATTGCGAGCACTCAGTCTCGAGAAGAGATACATCTCATGGATAACCAAAAAGAGGGCACAAAATTGATGTACAGTTCAGAGAGTAGTGACTCTTCTAATCAATTAAATATTTTTATTTTTATTATAACAAAAAATTAAAAACTAATTAATTAATTGAACTTTAATTTAATAGAAAGGGAACACGAATTGCAATCCATCACTAAATAAGGTTTAGTTCTAGAAATTAATAAATCATTTTCTGAGACCGAATAACTTCCGCCACACCGACAGTCACTCCAATATATCTTTGTTTCTGAATAAATGGTCACAAATGGTCACAAAATAAGATATCAATCAAATAAACAGAAAAGTCTTACCGGAGTCTAACGTCAAATCACTTAATAAGAGTTCGTCGTTAATAATACGACTTTCGTTTCGGTTCTCTTCGTTTCAAAAATAAGTTTAAATTAATATTAAATAAAATAATTTTAAATTAAATGAATTTAATCACCGATTAGTTGACAGTCGTATTGACGTCGGGTTAAGTCGTTATCTAATATTTGAATCGCTCTCTCGATTCGATGGAAGTCTTGGCAATTGTTTGACTCATTTTTGTCGGGATGAGTCTAATTGGAAATACATTTTAAATTCATTTAAATATTAATTAAAAATAATGAATACTTTGAGGGCAAGTCTTTTATATTGTCGTTTTAGCTCTTCCTTTGAAGCATTTTCTGAACACTTCAGAACTGAATAGTGATTCGAGTCTTCCATTTAATCATTACTTTATATATTAACACTTCTTTTAATATTAATTGAAATTGATTTTTGTGATCAATTAACCATGGTATAATACCATGGTATTTCTTTAAATCTTTCCTTTTAACACATAAACATTGATTACATAAACTAAACAATAACAATAAAAGACGTTTATTTTGATCTTGTTTCTTTAATAATTAGATTTATTTGTGAGAACTAAGATTAAATGGGATTAAAATAAACACGAAATAAATGTAAAATTATCTAAAAATATAAATTTGTATTCAGTTATAAATTTAATTAAGATTTTATGGATTAAAGTTTGAGACATTATTTATGGTTAGATTTTATTCACATGTTTTCAAGCGATTCATAATATTTTTATCGCTTAAATGATAATTTTAATTCAAAATATATAAACAATTATTTAAAAAATGCCAAAAATATTAGATCTTTCAAAGTTCAGTTTAAATCGTTTTATAGTGCAAAACCCTGCGCTCCCGACCGGGTATATAAGGAATGCTTATTATAATGGAATCGGACGGTATTTAACCGGTTTTAACATAAATGAATGAAAATGTGAATTGTTTTCAGACACGTCTCTCAATTACAAAGAATTACTTTTAAATTCTGTAAGAATAGTATCGACAGTAAAGGTATTCGTCAGTTCATAGAGACAGAACTGGTCGACTGGAGCCGCAAAAACCCTGGAGTTGTTGTTTATCTAAAACCCCGAAGACATCGATCCGGAGTAATAGTCACCGAATACCTCAACGGAATGTCTCACTGGATGTCAATCAGAAACTTTGGTGTCGTTGAGATCCAGTGGTGGTTAGACTTCTTGAAGAACAGGTCTATTACTATCTCTGTTATATAGTTTTATAATAAAATATTGTCACTTAATTTGATATTAGGTCTGGATATGAGATAACACAACTTCTAAGTCCACAAAATGTTGTTTTGCCATCAATTCAGGGGCCGTGGAATCCATTCTTGAATCGTAGGACAGAACTTAATATTTCAAACTTTCCAAATGAGGAAATGAGTCAATACATGTCTGATAAGCCAACGGCTTCACAACAATTGCTTCAAATGAAAAAATGAATTTCAATCCCTTTTATTAAATATTATTATTATTTGTGACAATAAATAATGAAAAACATTTTATGGGAACTTCTTTTGTTTGACTTTAATGAGTAAAAGTAGAAATTAATAAATACTTCTCTTCTAATCATTTTATATCCGATTATTATTCTATTAAATAAATTTAAAATAAATTACTAAATAAACGATTAATTGGTTGAAATATTTAAAGAAATTTCATTTGAAATGCAATCTATTGGTTGGAAGCGATTCCTTACATAAGAATATGAGTATTTACTATAAAAAACATTTGGTTTTAAATCTAATTAATCCTAATTTTAATAAAAGTTTTCATTTGTAACACATTTATATCAAATTTCACTTATTTTGAAGTTTTAATAAAACGTTTGACAAAATTTTTTACTTATTATTCGTTTAAATTAATATATAATTTAAGTTTTCTTATAAAGTTCTCTATTATTCAAAAACTATATTGTTTTCAATTTGTCGAGAATGTATCTTGGTAATAAATTTCCAACTCTTATATACAACATATTCGATATGTCGAACAAAAATGTTGTCATTTGAAGTGTTTGTTTGATGTAATGATTTTCTTTATATAGAGAACAGAATTCTTATTGTCTTCGATATAATAATACAAACAATTGTTTATTAAAACAATAAACAAAACAAAAATAAAATTATATCAAAACTTAAGTAAAACTTTGAACGAAATATAAAATGTTTTGAAGAGATGTTTAATATGAATATAAAACAAAAATTTAGTCAAATATTATAAAAGGATTTCAATTAAATTAATTTAAATTAAAACATTTTTTGATAATATATAAAAGTTTTGAGTTTCGTATCGAAACTTTTTCAACGTTTGGTTTATTTAATTGTATTGTCGACGACAGCATTCTTTGTGAGACTGTTTCCAATGGATTTTCTGACATTCGGGGGAACAATAGGATCCGATCCAACAGCAATAGTATTGGGCCTCTCGAAGACAAACAGAACACCAGTGTTTTCGCTTCACTTCCAGTATCTCTGATTTGTGACGAGTCTTGTCTTCAATGATTTTCTCTTTTAATCGAATAATATCGGCCTTCAATTTATTCATATCTATTTTAAGGCCATTGTTTTCTTCTATTAATTGTTGAAATTGTGCTGTACTTAAGGCATACTTTTTGCGTAATTGTGTTAATTCTCGGTTCGCTTTTATTAACTCGAAATCAGTCAAACTTTTGGAATGCATTTGGTTTTCATCAGAAAATTGTTTTTTGATTTTTAAACCAACATTTCTAAGAAATTGGTTCGAGGAATAGACCGGTTGTAACACTTCATACATGGGCTCAAGTGTTGGCGGCGGAGGCACTTCATCCGATGACTCCAATTCTGTATCACTTTCGATATCGATTGGAACCAATTTTGGTGGAGAAGAATACTCTAAATGATTGTCGCCATCGTTTGAGATTAGTTGAGGAGTGATTTGTTTGAGATAATCAAATCTTTCGATACAAGACTTAGGAGTAGAAGTGGAGACATTCGCGCCGTTTATATAAAATTGATTTGTTTTTATATAACAGTCATTGTCTTCATTCAAATCAATTCCATGTCTTTTAGGAGACATAAACTCTTTTTTAATTTTGTGGTCATAACTATATTTTGGTGGTCGACCTCTTCGTCCTTTTCGCGGATTAATCTTATTATGGTTTTCATTGAAGTTATAGGAGTGGTCGCAATGGTTTTCACTGATTTTCTCGGTTTTGATCACAACTTTTGGATATTTATACTCAAATTCAAACCTTTTCGGAGGTTTTGATTGTCTTTTATTTGAAGACTTCGTCCGCTCAGCGATTGTCTCAAATGAAGAAATTGGTATTGAAATCGGTTTCTTTGATATTCGAGGCATATATTTGTCTTTATTTGAATATTAATTAAATTAAATTCACTTTTTATTAAATTTGATTTCAAACGGTTTACACTTTCTTTAAATTCAAATGAAATCCAAATGTTTTTGAAAATATTATTACAGTTTTTACTTAACTTTTTATTTCAAAACTAAAACTCAATTTTAGGTCATTTCTAAACTTTGATTTAACTTTTAATTAACACATATTTTATAAAATATTAAGAGATTTCTTCAAAAATGATTTTTTAATCAAATAATATCTCATACTTTCGTTGATTTTTTTTGGAAAAGAAGTTTAATTTCAATAATTTTTAAAGTATTAAATGTTTTAATATTTAAATTTTGTTTATTTATTAATTGATTGAAACAATTATTTATTAATTAATATTTAATACTTATTAAAAATATGTTTAAATAAATTAATTACTGATCAAAAAATGTGGAAATCGGCGGAAATTTTAAGCGAAAAAAATAAACATTTTTTTTGTTATCTAATCAAATGACTTATAAATTATTAGTAATAATCAGACAATAATTGTAGCGATAAATAAATGAAAACAATTTTACTAAAAGATTCGGATTAGAAAATAATAAGAAAAAGAATTACATAATATAAAAATTAAATGAAATTAATAAATTAACAAATTAACAAGGGTATACTATACTAATATACAGGTGACGCAAAAAGTATTGGCTTTTGTAAATTTTGTATAACTCGAAAACGGTTAGAGATTATCAAATTCTGTAAATAGTATTGAAAACTACCACATTAGTGTGACTTTTTACTAGGATGACCAACTTACTGGGTCGCACCCCAATAATGCCCAGTTGGACATATGCGAGACCCTATGGTCCCTCTAAAAGTAAAATAGCCTGAATTAATTTTATGATTGCATTTAATAGAGGAAGGGTCTAATTTTAATATGATACCAAGATCATTAAAATCGGTTAAGAGATAAAGGTGTAATGGTCACTTTGAACATAAAGGTTTTTAGCAAAAAAGACCAATAGAGGAACCTTATGGAAATCTGGACTTTCTAGTACTCAGAATATTTTTTGATAGAGGACATTGAGTGGATCAACTTTGTTGCTTGACATTTTTTGATCAAAGCTGAGATAATGACGTCATATTGTAATAAAATTTGAATTTACCTAAAATTATGTGTCCACCAATTTGAGTACACTGTGGAGGCATTATCTCAGCTTTGATCAAAATAAGTATTTTATATTAACTATAATTTACTGAATGAATGTTTGTTTAGTTTGGTTTTCGCTAAAATCATGAGTTTAGTCGTTATATTATCTATGGGTGATTTAAATTCATGGACCCTATGATAGGTACTTTTGGCTGTAGCTATAGTTTAGCCAAATGTATGACTTTGAGTTGTGATTCCAACTCTGAGTGTCAGCTCTACGACTCATTCGGTATTTGTAAGAATCATTACTTTAAGTTCGATAATTCCAAAATACCCTAACATTAGTGTACGTGAACTTACACTTATGTCACCCATAGAGAATACATGGATGACTTACTTGTTAGTATTAGAACGAATTGAACTCATGATTTTGGAAGTAGTAACTTTAAGTGTAATACAAATTATAGACAAATAAGTCACCCATATAGAATAATGGATGACATATAAGTTCATGGTACTATTATAGTATAATACTATAAGAATTTGCTTGGAGTGAGTCTAGAGTCTCGACAAATATAACGAAAAATTATTGTTAATAAATAAAAAAACTAATTCAAAGCCAAAAGATTTTACAATAATTTAATGGAAACTATTACTTCTTTTTGAGGTCTCTCTGAAGTCAACATATTATCCCTTTTTTTAATTGTAAGACCAGATAATAGACTTAATGATGTTTTCTTTGATATTATCTCCACTTTCTTCTTAGATGTCAATATTGAAGAAGGATTTTCCAAATCTTTGAGCGCTTCCGATAAAAACGACTCATTTGTCGAGTGTTGTGTCCATCGCTTCCTATGATTTGTCGGTCGCTTTCATTCGCACCAAATTTGTCTCAAATTTTTTTTTCAATCGTTGAGACAAATACACCATTGATTTCGGATAAATCGGGAATAAAAACACCTAAAATAGGGAATCGGGAGATAAAAACTGTCAAAATCGGGAGTAAAATCGGGAATATAAATACATTTATTAAATACATGTATTAAAATTTTGCCTAAAATAATACATTTTAGAATTAAGTATAAATGACTTAAAATAGTGTTTTTTAACATAATTAGAATTATGTTGTTTTCATCATTAAATTATTGTATTTTTAAAAACAATTATTAATTTTTGGATCAAAATCATTACTGAATGACAACTGGATTACATTTAATAAGAAATCAAATAATTAAGAGATGAATACAACAAGTTTTTACTATTTGTCATCTAATCGTTATTTTTTTTGGTAAATATTTTGAATTTAATATTATTTAAAGTTTTATTAAAACTTCTTAAATATTGACAAAATTCTTTAGAATTATAGATTTCTTTTTAAAAAATAGATCATTTTTAGGTAATATCGGGAGTAAAAAGTCAATTTTCCCATTTTCGGCGGTTTTTATAAAAACCTTAAAATTCGGGAAAAATCGGGACAATAAAACTTAGTTTTTATGACCCTTTCTTCATATAAAATTAGATGTCATACAACTCCCGAGAACTAATAAAAGTAAATTTATTCGGAAAATCCCGATTTATCCTAACTCTGGTTATGACCATTTTTTTAAAAAAATAATTCAAACATTTTATAATATTTTGTATTCGAGATATAAATCTTTTTGTGTATCCATTGTTTTGAGCGCTCATTATTTTAATCGTCAAAAATTTAAATCTAAAAAATGTTTTCTTACATAAATTGTGAGGATTTGACTGAAGACAAGAACTTTATGGCATTAAATACTTGTGAAGAGAGAATACAATATATTTTGAAAAAAGTTAAATCACTTCCGGAGTGTATCGAAGAAGTATTGAAGAAAACAGAAGTCTATCAAAGAGATCATCAAAAGAATATAATAAGTGGTCAGTCCTTCATATTTGAAGGACAGTATTATTTTGATCGTCAAAAATATAAAGAGGCAAAACACTGCTTTACTGGAGTAAGTAATCTAGGCAATTTTCTATATCTCTATATAATATATATTATATAAATCTAAATCTATATTATAGGCAATACTAAACACACCATTTCCTCAGTTCTGTTCAGATGAGGACAAGAATCAGTTGTCTTTAAGTTACGCCAACAGAGCCATCACTTTCTTTCATTTGAGTCAATACGATAGCGCCCTTTTTGATGTAAACCAATCCATTAATTTGGGAAAATTGTCTCAAAACACTTATAATGACATAAATAGTATTTTTATTAATAAAGGGTTTAAACAAATTAAACATTTTATCGATGAATGCATTAAAAAATTAGGGCTTAAAAATATTAAAGAAAAGAGTTCTTTGAAAGTTTCAAACATCGATAAACTGAAGACATTTGTTATCTCCATATCTGAAGATAAAAGTGACAAAAGTGTCAACAAATCCAAAATAAAAGAATTAACTAATATATGGATTCATCCAAATATTGAAATTAAAATCTCCGCCGAAAAGGGATTATATTTAGCGGCCAAACATTATATCGGAAGCAATACTCTATTGATTAAAGAAGAGCTCAAAAATATCGTTTACTTCGATTCAAACGTTTATAAATTCTGTAATTTTTGTAATAAACAAATAAATAACAAAATATATCCGTGTCTTCACTGCAATCAAATTGTTTTTTGTAGTCAACACTGTTTTCAAAGAGCATTCCATAACTTTCATAGATATGAGTGCGGAATAACTGGACTTTTGTTGAATTTGGGATCAAATGTTTTACAAGTTTTTCGTATTTTTGCAAAAATGAAATTAAATTCAATCGCTTTTGATATAAACCAAAAGAAAAGAGATTTGGATTTTATAGAAAACTTAAACCAAAGACATTTAATACAATTAACAGATGAAGAGATAACAGACCCTCAGATTTTCAATGAATTTGATTTTATATCAAATTTGACGCATCAAACGGATCAACAAAATAAGGAACAATCGATTGATATTACTTTGAGTGTAATCGAAGCGACAATTATTCTTCATTTCAAACAAATTTTAGACTCAAATATTGTTTATAACATTAAAACATTTACTTCGTTTGCAGTTCTTGTGTCCCAATATTTGAATAGAGTTTCAACAAATGTTTTCGGCAGGTATTCCATCAAAGAGAACACTGAAGACAAAGACAATGAAGATCCTGAAGACACTCATATCGGTAATTGTTTGTGTCTTTTTTCATCATTTATTAACCATAGCTGCGATCCGAACACTTTTTGGAGTTTTAATGATAAATATATAACTTTTGAGACCAGTTTTGAAATAAAAGCTGACGAAGAAATCAATATATCTTACGGACCACTTATGTCTTCACCGATAATAGAGAGAGAAATCCATTTAAAAGAAAACTATAATTTTTTGTGTAATTGTAACGCATGTCTTAAAAGCATTTTCAGGGTATCATCACTTAAATGTCTTAAATGTGAGGGACCTGTTATTTATGAACTTAAGAATTGTCTTCAATGCAAACAAAAGTATAAAAACTTGAATGCAATCATCAAAAGAGTGGATCTATTGGTGAAAGAGTTTCATAAAAATATGGAAAATGTGGTCAAAGAGAGCGACAAAACAAAATCATTAGAAACGATACAAAAAACTTTAGAATTAATGTATGAATTGGTTTATACTTCAAGTTATGATTTTTTGAATTGTGTTCGACATCTCTTGAAAGTATGCCTACATTTTTCAGAGACTCAAAAAGCAGTGAATTTTTCTAAATATTTGTTGCCATCGATTGAGACACAAATGAAAAAATGTGAAAATGTTTACATCTTTTTGTTTAATGATTTGTTTTTATTGACTCAAATCTATTATAAATATTTGTCTGAAAATCAAATCCGAGAAACAATTGAATGGAATAAAGCTTTTAAAATGTTTAACATTACTATCGGTTTACTTAAAAATATTCAAAACAAGAAAGTTGTCGAACAAAACGATGAAAATGTTGTCTCAAATTTAAATCTAAACAAATGCATCACTTTTTTCATTGAAGAGTTTAAAGAATTGAAGAAAAAAAGAAAATATATTTTTAATAAATAAAAAACTGTTTCAAAACCAAAAGATTTTAATTCTAATTCATTGAATTTCTTTTTGAAATTTTCAAACTCTCTTTGAAAGCGTATTTGAAAATATGAGCGACAAAACTATTTCCAGAAATAGTATTTAAAAAATAGAAATTATTGTCATTTGATTGTATCTTAAATTATAAAAAATCTAAGAAATAATTTAAATATATTTATGTTTAGAATTGATTTTAAGAATTAATTTGTTTTTAAACCTTTAATTGAAATGAAATTGTATTGAATAGTATTGAAGTGAAATGAATTGCATCTATTACCTTTAACTTGAAATTTTACTTAAACTTTAAATTGAAATAAAGTTTTTAACAATAGTTTTAACAAGTTTTAACAATATCATATTATTAATATCATAGATGGCTAAAGGGGGTGGGGGTTTCAAAATACCCCCTAACTAGTAAGCCGCAAAATCAGGTAAATAAGTAATGTTAGTAAAATTGTCTATAATGTATGAGTAACAAGGTGAAAATATAAGCTTGAATTTATATGTCAAACTTATTAATTTTATTCATAGCTTAAAATTTACTCGAATTCATTCATAACTTATTCGCAAATATTTAGTATACAATCAAACTTTAAGACCCGATATTCGGGTGAAGAAGTGGTGATTTTCATAAACGTTTTATTTAATTTTGTTCAATGTACCAAGATTAATGTCATGATATCCGTTATCTTATGTAACACGAATGAGTTTATGCTCTTGCACAATTACATTAATGTTACGGTTTTGAAGGTTATTACCGATGATTTTCACGTTGAAATGAAAACTTAGACTCAGTCGATCCTTAGGCGGTCTCTGAAGTCGATGTATTGATTTCGGGATATCAATAATGTCCTCGAAATAGTCTCCAATTTAATCCTTTTCTCGTTTTACTGTCCGAATATCAGCCTTCGA
>JAQFZM010002884.1:0-12318 GCA_034695785.1 Galumna obvia | reverse complement strand
GGGCCAAGTCACGTGGTCAGGTCACGTGACAATAGTACTGAAAAGTTGGGGTCAAGTCACGTGGTTCAGTTTTGGCGAGAAACCGGTTATCGGCAGTAGTATACTACTAGTGTATTAAATGTTTTTTAATCACAGTTTTATGCATTTCATTCAAAAGATCTTCAAATGTATTATTTATTTGAAAATTTTTTTATGACGATTATTAAATGAGTTAAGGGCTTAAGATCTGGTTATATTCACTACTACTTGTGGTTCATTTGATTCCTCTTCAATTATTTCAATCGGTTAATTTGTCTCAGTATTTATTACTTCTACAATCTGTTCATCACTCAATTCTTCATTAAAGTAAATAAATTGATTGGAAAGAATGGACACAAAAATTCAAAAAATTGTATAATATATTTGTTAAAGTTTTTAATTGTTCCCAAAAATCGATATCATATTTACATTCATACATATCTTCTAATTCTTTTTCATTTTATTCGATATTAGTTAAATCAAAAAAGTATTTTTTGAAACAATTTTTTATTGTATTGTTTATGACTGAATTTAATCAATTACAAAGTTTACATTTCCTTCTAAACTAAACATTTATCATTAAATTGTTGTGACGGCTGGCCTTTCGGGGGTTAAAAGCTCAGAGAACCGTTGGCGCTATTTAAGGCGCAGATCTTTTTAAACGAATTAATTGGTTTTAATAACTAACTCAGTATTAATTTATTTAATAAAAACTATTTATAATATTCACAATAAAGGCCTTCGTTAATTAAAACATATTTCAATTAAAATTCATTTAAAACAATATTAAAAACATTACTAAATTTATATGAAGTCTGAGTTCATTAAACATCAGACGACTGCACAGCTTAAAGGCCAAAAGGGAAGAGAGCTTTCGATCCAAAGCCATAACCTTTTATAGCCTTTAGTTCAATAGTTTGAAGTCCAATAAGCTTTGAGTTAAATCAAAGTTTCAAATTAAAGTCCGTTAAGGGTTAAGAGTTCGTTAGCCTATGATTGAGTTAAAGAGATTAACAGTTGGCTCTGATATATGCTTATCGATCAGGTGCTTAGGTGTGCGCTACAAATTTATATTTATTAATTATAACAATTAATTATAATTTATAAATAATTATTATAAATATTTATTAAATTTTAAATGTTTTTTCAATAATGGAATTTGCCTTGGTATAATTCTATAGAATCTATTTTTTTAATTACGACATTTGAAACGATAACTAAATTATAAAAATATATTTAAAATAAAAAATAGTCGAAATGAAAACTTTAACTTTTATTTTGATAACTCACATAATATTGATTTATGGCAAAATTTTACTCAAGCGAATAAACTCCAATTTATGCAGATTTATATTCTATTTATTAATTTAAAAATATAATAAATTGAATAATTAATAAATTAAAGAAACAAAGAAATTTTGAAAAATATTTTATTTTTTCTTGTAATTATAATTCTATTAAATAAAATAATTTTAATTAATTTGATAATTTTAATAAATAATTAATTGATTCTCAATTATATATAAATATTTTGTTGATTTAATATAATTATTGTTTTTACGTCATACAAATGTAATCAAAATAATATAAAATCTAGTATTTCTTTTCGTTGATAAGCATTAATTGAATTGGTATTAATACCAATTCTGTACTTATTCTCTTTTTAAATCATATAAAACTCCTTTGTATTTAATAAGATTCAATAATATAAATTCATCATTTTTTTTAAATTTAATAAAAATCGAAAATTCAATCTAGGTATTTAATATTAAAACAAACTTTAAATCTCAACTCAACCTAAACCCAAACCCAACTCTAAACCTTAACCTAAATATAACTCAAAACCGTCGTTCAAATCAATGCAATCGGATTTGTATAAATTAATTAATAAATAAATATTGTTTTACTCTGGTATAATTTGATCAACTTTAAAATATACTTTGCTCATATATTAAAATTGAACTCAAAATTATCGAAAAATGGAAAAATTCGAAGATATATTTTTCTAATAATTTATAGCTTTTCATTTATCTCTTCTCTAAATTTTATTGTTTTAACAAACTTTCCAATTTTTCTCGCCCATGCCTCGAGAGAAGAGGGGTTCTTACAAGATCAATGGTACCATTTGGGTTATCCATCAGATGATCATCCCTGAACATATTGTTTACCTTTCGTTTAATTAAATTAAGAAATAATTCCTTTGGATAAATATTAATACCAAGGTAAAAACATAATTATTTAAACAATATTGCCATGGGTACATTATTTCTATTGTGTTTTATTTATTCAATTATATTTCTTTTGTATTATTAAATATAGTACATGTAATTAAATGATGATCCAATTAATAATTGAATAAATTTTATTATAAATTATAAGTTTTATTTAAATAAAGGCATTTTCTAAATTAATATATTTAATAAAATAGTTTAATCCACACTATTATTATAAATAATAGAACAGGTAAAATGATCTTGGACGCATCACTACATGCCATACCATACTTATAGTCTTTACATATATTTTCATTTAAATCTTTGATTTCTTCATTAGTGTTATCATTGATACCATTGATATAATCATCGGAACATTTTTCCTTATAATGAAATATAATAATATAAAATATTTTTATCATGATAATATATAAACTTACTATCAATAATTTTCTATAGCAATCAATTGTTACCCATTTATTGCAACATTTGCTTTTAGTATCCATTTTTGTATTATTTACGAACCCATTTCTAGTCAGACAAGAATTTAATCTTGTTACGTTAATTTTATTTTTACAAGTATAGGCCACAATATCGTTATTTGTTTGGTCAGATTCTCTATGGGTGACAAAAGTTCAGGTACCCTAATGTTAGAATATTTTGGTTGTAGTTATTATAAGGATTTGGAGCAATACTTTGCATAAAGAAATGTGAACACTTTATGGATTCACTTAATAATATTAAAAGGCAAGTGGTTTATCAAACATTTCTTTCGCCAATTTAGATAAAAATTACTCAATATTTCACTAAATAATTTCTTAAATTACATTTTTATATAATTTGATGACTAATTATATCGAATAAAACAATTTTTATAAAATGACCGATTGGGTGAACTAAACAATAGCGTGAACCAAACCTTCATCCCCGATCAGGTTCACGCTATCGATCTTTAACTGTATATTTTGTCATAAATAAATAATTCATAATTTATATATTTTATGAAGGTGCGCATAATTATTAATTTATTTTTGGTAAATTTTTGATAAATTCCCTTAAATAGTTTAATAATAAATTATTAAAAAAAACAAATAAGGATTAGACTTGAAAAAAATTGCCCTTATTTTAAATATGGTAGACAATGATATAATTATTTTTGCTTAAATTTTTCTTCAAATAATCGTGGAAAAAATAGAATGAATAATATTGATCTATATGAAACTTATATAATATTGATAAAGATTTAAATCTTATTAAAAAACATATTATTTTATAAATATTTTGAATCAAAATTTTATTGAAATTGTATTGAAATTTATATTTTGAATAATTTTTTACCAAGCTCTAATCACTGAAATAGTCATGCTTTATTATCTGTTTCAAATTAATAGTTAATTTAATATTAATATAAACATTATTATTTTAAATTTTTTAATAAAAATAAAAATTATTATAACTATTATAAAAAAAATTAATTTGATTAAATTTTATATTTAATCTTACATTTATATTAATAGGATAAAAAATTGATTGAAGTAAGTTGTGGTAGTGATCACATACTATCACTATCTTTAGACGGTTATGTTTATGGTTGGGGTAAAAATAACTTAGGTCAATGTGGGTGCGGTCAAATAAAAGGAGAAAGGATTTCTTTGCCCACTCGATTATTAATCGAACATTTTATTCGTGGAATTTATTGTTATGAAAACAAATCATTTGCGCTAACGATTGACGGAAAGGTCTTCAGTTGGGGTTCAAACTATCATTGTTGTTTAGGACACGATATTGAAGAGGATATCGTATTCGAACCAAAAATGGTTGATATTTCGAACATTATTCATATCTCTTCTTCATTACATAATACATACTTTCTCACTAATTATGGTAAAGTTTATTTTTGTGGTGAATTAGAAGAGAATAACGTTATTTCATATCAATTTTCACCTAAATCTTTGAAAATTGATACAAATATTCGTTATTTAAGTTCTGTCTTATTTAAAACATTTTTAATTAAAAATTATAACTTAAATGTTTTGGCTGCATCTGACAAATCGATATTTCAATTAAATGGAAATAGAATCGAAGAATTAGAGACAAAAATCTTATTTGACTTTTATTGCAAGAACAAATATTGAAAGAAAATATCCCTAAAATTTTATATGATGATTTTCAAATAATAGAAAATTTGGGTTCTGGAGGTTTTGGTGAAGTTATTAACGTAATGGATAAATTTGGGAACAACTTTGCACTTAAAAAGATAAAAATTGAAGGTATTGTTTATTATTTGATTTTTTATTTATTAAAAATTATTGAATCAATTTATAAATTTTATCAAAATCTTCCAGGAAATATCTTAGAAAGAGAAAGTATATTGAGAGAAGTTAATATTATGTCAAAATGTAATCCTAAATACGTGGTTCAGTATTTCCATCATTGGGAAGAATACAATTTCCTTTATATTCAAATGGAATTGTGTCCCAATAATCTCACAAATATTATTCAACAAAAATCAGAGTTTTTCGAAAGAGAAGACGACGAACCAATGGATTGCACGGAGTATTTTGTTTCGTGTCATTTGTTAAAAGAATTATTAGAATGCGTTCATTATTTACATAAAAATGAAATAATGCACAGAGACCTCAAACCCAGTAATGTATTAGTTAATAATTTTCCTAGATATGGAAAATTTTTGAAATTATGTGATTTTGGGTTTGCAAAAATTTCAGGATCAACAGTGAAAACTCAATCTGATTTAATAATAGGATCTCCTACTTGTTTGCCACCTGAATTCATTTTATCCGAGCAAAATAAAATATATTATAATAATAAAATAGATATTTACAACTTAGGATTCATCGCCATTAAATTATTTCCAACAGCTTTTTCAAAGTAAGTCATAATTGTTTTATTGAATAAATTAAGTAATTTGACGGATGTTTCTCTCAATAATATAAATAGTAGTGCAGCTAATTTCAAAAATGTTAACATATCTTTGTGGACAAAATTGATGGAATACATCAAAGCAATGACAAGCATAAACCACAGCCAAAGGCCATATTGCATTGATTTGTTAAATTATATAGATGATTGGATGATAAAAGATAAAGATATTTTATTTGCAAATTACGAAGTTAATAATAGAAATGAAAAACAATTTTTCACGAATTTTATTCGTGCAAAATCTAATGTTGTTTCAAATCATTTTACATTTATGAATAATTTAAAAATTTGTGCAAGGATAAGTGAAAGAGATAAAATTAATATAAAATTATTTCATGTTTTTATTGATACAAAAGGGGATAACATAATTTTTGTAACAAATGAAGATAAAGTATATTCTTTTGGTTCAAACATATCAGGTGTTTGTGGTTTTGGACATAAAAATGAAGTGAATGAACCGCAAGAAGTCATTGAATTACATAATAAAAACATTCAACAGTTTTTTATTGGTAGTGATTTTGTGTTGGGTTTAAGTAATGATAATGTGTTATATGGATGGGGATGCAATGATTTCGGACAATTGGGTCGAGGTTTTTGGAGTAAGGATTACTTAACACCAAAATTGATTCGATTTCCTAATGAAAATATAGTAAATATATTTTTATAATTTTAATGAAATTTAAATTTTATTATTTTTTTAAACTAAAAGTAATTATTGATGTGAAGTGCAGTTTTTATTATACAATGGTTCTCACAACGGATGGAATAGTTTATGGCTGGGGATATAAAATTGACGAAAGTATAAAATTAGAGAATGACCTGGCTATAAAATATCGCATATTGCCAAGACCAATTCAAATAAACTTTAAGCATAAAATTAATTCAATTTCTTCTAATTTATATTCATATTTTGCTCTGACCACTGAAGGAATGGTTTACAGTTGGGGTTATAATGATAAATGTCAATTGGGTCACAACAATGAAATAAGTGAAATCATTTCAAAACCAAAACTTCTTAATATTTCAAATGTTTTTTCTCTCTGTTCGACACAATATAACACATATTTTCTCACAAATGAAGGAATTTATTTCTGTGGAGAATATGAAGAAAATAATCAGAAATTATATCAAAAAATACCGAAAATTATCAACAAGGTAACAAATTTTTTATTCATATTTTCCATATCATATGATATGAAAAGCAGTGAATTGGCTACAGCCGTTTCCCAAAATTTTGTTTATAAATTAAAAGGAAATATGATATTAAAAACAGAGAAAAATTCTTTATTTGATTTGTATATTAAAAAATATGGAATCACTTTTAACACAATTAATATAAAACAATATAAAACCTTAATTCAAAATAACGCCATTATTTCAACTTCAATTGAAAAATATAAAAGAAAATTTAATAAAAGAATTAATTCAATTGAATCAATAGAAGAATTGGAAATAATTCATAAAATTATTTTAAGTAATACTTTTCAAGATTTATTGAATATACTATCACTCGAGAACTCATTTCTAATCAACAAATATATAAGCATTTTTAATGATGAAATTAATAAACAAATTAATTATTTTCGAATTCAATTAAAAGATAAATTAGATACTATTCACAAAATACATTCAAAAGACATGAAATTTGCAAAAAACTCTTACATTGAAGTAAATATATATATATAATTATTTAAATTATTATGTATTTTTCATTTATATTTAAATTTGTAGACAATGAAGCAAACAATTGATGAAAAAGAGTTAATTACACCAAATGAATTAAATAATTTTCATATAATAAATCGTAAAAAAATATTATTATCATTTGATACAAATTACGATTTTGTTGATAAATATTCATTTATTCATAAAAGTTATCGAACGAAAATTGAAGAAATAATTGAAGAAGAATTCATAAAAATAGTTGAAATAAATGAAGAAAAATCAAAAACATTTTATCAAATGAATATGGAAAGGGTTAAATCCTTTAAACAGAAATATTCAAAATCAATGAACTCTACAATTGATAAGATTCTAAGTGAAGAAGAGCTCAATATTAAACAAAATGATATAATGACACAAATATTGTCTGAATTCAATGAAAGCGTAGAACTGATGGATGTGACTCTTCTGGAACCCTATCAGCAAAATCTTCAGGAATATATGAATACAGAGTTCTTAAATTTCATGGGTAAAGTAAATGCAAAATTGGAAGATATTGTCAGTGGTTATGAAAAACTTTCAATACATTTGATTCAACAATATAGCCAGGTACTTTGTTAATATTTCGAAAAGTTTTTTATTTTTTTTACTTAATGTTTAGGAAATGGAAAATATGAATATCAGCGAAAGAATCTTCACTGAAGAAAACTTTGAAGAACAGAACAGAATTCTTCGCACACACGCTATTAATTTGTTTGAAAAACACCTGAATGAGAAACCATGCAGTGATTCAGAAGCTCACTCAACCAAATTAAGGGATAAAATAGATGAAAATTACATGAGATTAAGACAACTTTTCGATGATAAACAAATTCTTAAACTCAAGAATTTAGAAATGAGTATCAAAGAGTTTGGAGATATGTATGCAAAGGAAATGAAAGGAAACGGGAAATATGTTAATTCAATGGAAAAATTAAAGGAAAGTCACCAAACAATTAAGGAAAAGTTGGTCAAAGTATTCAAAGAGACCCATCATTTCAGTGAAAATAAACAACTCATTCTTTATATCGAAAGAATTGAAGAGATGTTTGAAACCTCTTTCATTGATTTTGAAGTATGCCTTGAGCTCAGACTCGAAAAACTTGAAAACCAGAAACGAATCCTTAAACGAGAAATAAGGTACTACTATAGGAATGAATTGGAGAAATTATTCCAAAACAAGCGGTACATTCCTCAGACATATCTCAATAAATATCATAAATTGACGATTAGAAACACTATTGAGAAATACAGTATGGAAAAAGACGAATTGGATGAGGAAAGCCTCAAATTGTTAGTCATTGAGTCTATTGAAGACATATTTAAAAAATTAGTTGAAGACAACCAAACAAATAAACCGACGGAATCGCCAGCGATTGGTATTGATTTGGGGACCACTAATAGTTGTGTCGCTGTTTATGACACCAAATCAAATGTATGGAATAATGTTGTTGTTATCCCCCAAGAGTTCGGACATCAGATAACCCCTAGTGTCGTCTCATATAGGGATAACTCAATTGTTTGTGTGGGAGAAGTGGCAAAGGATGAGATACACTCTTATCACAGAAATACCATCACTTTTGTCAAACGAATAATTGGCCTAAATTATAACGAAGAATCGGTTCAAAATGATATTGATTTGGTGTCATATAAAGTGGTGGACGACGGAAACAATAAACCAAAAATCATTGTAAAAGTTGGTGGACATGATTTTGACATATACCCGGAAAATGTCTTGGCTATAGAATTGAAGAAAATGAAATACTATGCAGAATCTTATTTTGGATGTTTAATAACCAAAGCTGTTTTAACTGTGCCGGCTTATTTTAATGATAGGCAGAGAGAAGCCATGAAAGATGCCGGAAAACAGGCCGGACTCGAAGTGCTCAGAATAATCAACGAACCGACCGCTGCCGCCATTGCTTTCAAAGTAGACAGAAATGAAGAGACAGATCTAAGGTATTATTAGTTTGAATTTATTATCAAAATTAATAACATTTAGTATTGATTAAAATTTATGTAAATATCCATTCATTTCTTTTAGAAATGTGTTGATCTTCGACTTCGGTGGCAGTACTTTTGATGTCTCTATACTTGAGATAAACAGAGGAAACATTAATGTGAGAGCAGTCGGTGGAGACAATCATTTGGGCGGCGATGATATCGACACTAATCTAATCAAATACTGTTTGGAACAGTTCTCCAATGAATTCAATTTCACACTTGAAGGCACTGAAGGCGAGTCTGCGATATATCGACTCAGAAAAAAATGTGAAGAAGCGAAAACTAAACTTAGTTCAGTCAAGTCAACTGACATAATAATCGATAGCTTTTATATAAGCCATGACTTAAGAGTTGTTTTGACGAGAGATAAGTTCGAAGAACTGAATTACAGTCTATTCTTACGATCAATAGATTTGGTTAAGAAAACATTAGATGAAATTCGAATGAGTTCTTCAGATATCAATGATGTGGTTCTCGTTGGCGGTACGACTCGAATACCAAAAGTTCAGGAAATGTTATCCGAATTCTTTGGTAACCGACGGCTAAACCATTGGGTAAATCCGGACGAAGCTGTAGCTAAAGGGGCTGCCATTCAGGCGGCGCTCCTCAATGGACAACAAATAAATGAATCGACAGAATTAGAACTCAAGTATGTGACCCCTCTATCACTTGGTATTAATATTAGAGGGAAAATGTCAGTAATAATTCCCAGAAATACTTCTATTCCCAACTCTGTTACAAAAAGATATTACACGAGTGAAGACAAACAAACAGTTTTCAGTATTAAGATATATGAGGGAGAAAAGGAAAATACTAGGGATAATGTTTTTTTGGGTCAGATTGATTTGTGTGGTATTCTTCAAGCACTTAGAGGCGAACATCCCATTGATGTGACGTTCAGTCTTAATGACGAGGGAATACTCAAAGTTAATGCAAAAATTGTGAGCACTGGAGGAGAGAACGCCATTGAGATCACTGAACATAAGGGACGGCTCACCACTGAAATTATTGAACAGCTCTTAGAACAGGTATTGTTATAATGAGTTTTATTTACAATAAAAATATATAAATAATTATTTAATTATAGGAAATCGGTGCCACACATTTATTTAACTATTAATGTTTAAATGAATTATTGGTTTTAAAATAAATTTATGAGTTATTTATGAAATTATTTAACATCTTTTACAACAAATATTTGAGTGTTGATTAAAACAAAATAAATATTTTTACTTATTTTTAAATAAATGCTTTCAAATATTTGTTTGAAAATTAGTGTTTAAATTAAAGTAACATTTTTAAAGAATATTTTTAAATGAATAATAAATGGGATAAAACCAAATCACTGAAATGTTTTTGATAAGTATTTTTATGAATTATTGCTAAGTAGTACGGCCTGGGTATTGGAAAATTCAAATCATGTTAAGTTTGGTATCATTTTAAAGCTTATATCCAATAGATTTTATATTTGAAATATCAGCTGCCAACTCCCAAGATCATTTTAATTATAGTTAGTTTAAATTTGGAATTAAAGCTTTAAAAATTGAAAGATTAAAGATTACTTTTTTATTATGAAAATAAAAACTGAAATTTACTCCAAAATGCAATATAAATATGACCTTTGAAACATATTTATATTGAATACAACAGTAAATGTCATTCTTCTTATTCAAAGTTCTTAAAAAAATCTTTAATCTTTCAATTTTTAAAGCTTTAATAGTAAATTTAAACTAACTATAATTAAAAGGATCTTGGTCGTTGGCAGCCAATATTTTAGATATAGAATCTACTGGATATAAGCTTCAATATGATACCAAATTTAACTTAATTTAAATGTTCCCATACCCAGACCGTACTTCTAAGACTTGTCATAAAAAACAATTTAATTAAGCAAATAATAATGAATAATATTATCATAATTTTTATTTTAAACATAATATTATTTTGTTAAAAATAAAAATTTAAATAAAATATATAGAAAACAAATTTTTAAAAATTTTTTTTAATGTTTTGAATTTTTGAGCAATATCTAATTTTAAGTGGGTCATTTTAATTTCTTTGAACATCAATTAATTTTATATTATAGATAGAGTCATATCTCAATACCAAAAAGTAATGGTTCGAAATAGTTTTGAAAAATTCACGCCTGAAAAAAGGGAATTGGATGAGAGTAGCCTTAAATTGTTAGTCGATGAGTCTATTGAAGACATATTCAAGAAATTAGATGAAGACAATCAAACAAATAAACCGACTGAAACTCCAACGATTGGTATTGATTTGGGGACCACTAATAGTTGTGTCGCTGTTTATGACACCAAATCAAATGTAGGGAATAATGTTGTTGTTATCTGCAATGAGTTCAGACACCCGACAACTCCCAGTGTTGTTTCATATAGAGATAAGTCAATTGTTTGTGTGGGAGAAGTGGCAAAGGATGAGATACACTCTTATCCCAGAAATACCATCTCTTCTGTTAAGCGATTGATTGGCCGTCAATATAATGATGAGTCGGTTCTGAACGATATGAATTTGTTGTCGTATAAAGTGGTCGACGACGGAAACAATAATCCTATGGTTAATGTTAAAGTTGACGGACAGTATTCTAGGCTATATCCGGAACAGGTCTCGGCTAAAGTATTGAAGAAAAGGAAAGAAATCGCTGAAACCTATTTGGGCTGCGAAGTGACCAAAGCAGTAATAACTGCACCTGCTTATTTTAATGACTGCCAGATAGAGGCCACAAAAGATGCCGGAAAACTTACCGGACTCGATGTGCTCAGAATAATCAACGAACCGACCGCTGCCGCCATTGCTTTCAAAGTCGACAGAAACGAAGAGACAGATATTAGGTATGAATTTTTGATGAATTGATAGTTAGATTCGGAATTTTTAAAGTGCGCGGTTAAAAATATGAACTATAATTGATAGTCATTGGTCAGTATCTTTTTATAATAAAGTTTGATCATGATACAACGTATAGGGAAAGGTCAAATATTAGTTATAATTTGATTATTAAAGGGTATGATTTTATAATGAAATTGGTAATAGTATTTGAGAATGCATATTTTCATTACTATTTTCCGATTGTTAATTATAACTTGTTTTATATTAATGACATTTTAATGCGGATGTATTCTCTCACATATGATGTCAATAAAAGAGCAAAAGTCTTTGCATTTTTTTCTTACATTTCAAATATCAAGGTAAAATAATAAAATAAGATCTTTTTTATAGCAATTTTGATTACTCTTTTAAACAAGAATTCAGAAATAAGTGTTTATAGAGAAATGGGACAATACTTGAAATTTGTAAAGAATCTATACAATATAATTGAGATGATGAAAAGCTCATCTAGGAAATATGCCTTTATTTCAGGAAGAATTGTCCTTGATTATTATATAAGTTTTTATGGACTTCCATATAAGACTCCATCGCCTTATAA
>JAQFZM010002883.1:0-12323 GCA_034695785.1 Galumna obvia | reverse complement strand
TATATTTGGTTATTTTACTTTGAATCTTCTCTAATTTATCAGATTGGGATTTGGTTTAAACAATGCATAAATTAGAATATTCCAGAATCGGAAGAATATATGTTTGATATAGTTTTGTTAATATATTTGATTTAAAATTCTTACTTAAAAACTTAATAAAATAAAAAATTTTTAGAGCTTTTTCAATGATATAATCAATATGTGAATTGAAGGACATTTTTGAGTCATATATTATTCCTACATGTTTCTGTACTTGAACATTTTTTAAGATTACCGTAAAGTTCCAATTATAAGACGCGCCTTATACAAGGAAAAAAGTGAAATTAGGGGAAAATTATTAAATTTTTTAAAATTATTTTTTTTGTTTTTTATTAAAATCTATTTAAAACTTGTCAAAAAGACGAATTAAAAATTTTATTTGATTTGCGACTTATACATGGGTGCGACCTATACATGGAACTTTACGGTAATATTATTTATGTTATAATTGTTATTATTATATGTTTTTAGAGAAATTCGCATATAAACACATTTTTTTGGATTAAGTTTTAAGTGATTATCTAAACAAAATTTATAAATGTTATTCAAATCCTCCTGGAGAATTAGACAATCATTATTATCATTTATAGGTCTAAATATTGCCATATCATCTGCAAAGTTTAAAATAAGGCTTTTAATAATTTTTGGAATTTCCGAAATATAAATGTTAAAAAATAATGGTGATAAAACATCCCCTTAAAAACAACCAGTTTTTACTTCTATTATTTTTGAATAAGAATTCTTATATTTGACTATTTGTTGTCTATCAGCAAAAGTATTTTTTAAAATTTCAAAGAATTTCCCATCGATTTTGTAATGTTTTAATTTTTTGAGAAGTCTTTTATGTGAAACTGTGTCAAATGCATCAGATAGGTCTAAGTAGATTACGTCGATTCCTAGTATATTTTTATTATTTAATGATGAATATATTGATTTTTGCAAATCTGTGTGCAAATGATTAATCCCAGTTAATTTCCTGTAACCAAACTGACTTTCAGGTATAATTTTATTATGTTCTATATGAGGTAATAATTTATTAATTAAAATAGTTTCAAATAAACGATATAAATTATTCTGCACTGAAATACACCTGTAATTTGAAATAAATGTTTTTTCTTGTTAGATTTTAATATGGGTGAAACAATTGCTTTTTTCATATTTTTTGGGATTTTATTAACTAAAATAATTTTGTTATATAAATAAAATATGATTTTTGTTATACCATTTAAGCAATGTTTTAAAACTCGATTATCAATTAAAGTTAAGCCTGATGCTTTTTTAAAATTAAAATTCTTTAATCCATTCATTATACCATTCATTGAAATTTTTTACTTCATATTTAGCCATAAAAATTTCTTTAAATTTATTTGCAATTTCAATTTCATTATAAAATTGATGACCACATTCATCTAAGAATGTTATTTAATTTTCACCTATTTGTTGTCTTTTAAAATATTTATAGAGTTTATTAAGATTACTATTATTTTTAATAAGATTATCTAATTTTACTATTTCATATTGTTCTATTTTATTACCTATCATTTTAGTCATATTATTGTAATGTTGTGTAAAGTTATGAGTATTTTTGTAATATTTCCGAAAATTTCTCTTATTTTTGATTAAATCTCTTATTTCTCTATTAAAAGGTTTTTTAACATTCATTTTCTGAGTAATTTGTTTAACATTTTTATTTAAAATTTCCTTAAATTTAATTTCAATTTTATCATAAATTAAATCAATATTATATTCATTTTCTATAAGATTTTTCCAATCAAAGAGAAATAACTCATCATTCAATTTACTCAAGTTTTCTAAATTATAAATATATTTTGTTTGATAAGAGTTTTTGGGTTTAGTGTTTTGAATCATAATATCAAAAGTGATCCCCAAATGATCCCATTTTGTGCTAATATTTTCACAAACTTTTAGATTATTTAAATATTTTATCATTATTAATAAAAAGTATATCTAAAATTGATTTTGGTTTAATTAGAGGATAAGTAGGAGTTTTTATCATTTGTTAACATAATCTATTAAAGTTATATATTAAATAGAATAATTCTAAATTTTTAACATTAAAACATTAAATACATTTTCATATAAGAATATTTTTTTTTATTTAAAATAAAAATATTTCTAATAAAGTTCATCAATTTATAAAACGATAAAATACTATAATGACGTCATTATTTAGTACATAATACTATGGTTATAGTAACGTTAAATATAGTATTTTATCGTTTTATAAATGGACGAACTCTATATAAACGAGATAAGTCTATTATAATCTTTTATAAAATATTTAAACTAAAAATCCCGATCAGGTTATCCCCCCATTTTATCACCAGGTCTTTCATAATCTTCTTCATTTTCATAATCATAATCCACATCTACTTTCTTTTCCACTTCTGCTTTTCCTCCAAACACTTGTTCTAAATGCTTGACAACATTAGAATATCTGAGAGTTTTTTTTGAATTAATCTTGCAAATTTTCTTTGCCTTCAAGAAATTTAATATGTAATCTTGCAATATCTCCTCCAATACTTGTTGTAGCAACTCTTAAAGACTCTAACGCCTTCATCATATTAGTTGTATTTCTTAATACCTTACAATAAATATTCAATAAATCAATTATAATTTCAACAGGCACTTTATTTTCCACATCATTGGTTTGCATAAATTTACTGTATTCTTCGACTTTACCTGTATATTTCTTTTTCCTTTTATACAATTCTTTTTGGTAGTGTTTAATGTCTTTAATGTTTTTAATCCCATTATTTAGGTGAACTGTTTAACTATTTTGTGAGTATATTCTACATGTCTGATGAATATATGATTTTGAAATTTGAATTAATAAGTGAAATAGTGAAATGCCTGATAGTGTAGTCATAATCTTGTTTTCCTAAACAAATTTTATTAACTGATTATTCTTTAATAATAAATCGTCGCTTGGCACTTTGAAGTTTAATGAAAGTGAGCATTGCCAAAAGAGAAAAGAATATTTGTTTTTTTCACTACGTTCACGAAGTTTATGTAGTATATGTATTTGTTTTATACACACCCGTTAATCTATTGTACATACTAGAGGCCGAAGTTGAGCCGATTTTCAAACCCGAACTCGACCCGAAAGTAAATCACAAAACCCGAACCGGCCCGAACCCGAATCTATTTTTTCAAAAATACCCGAAAAAACCCGAATTGGTTTCGGGTTTTTTCGGTTTTGCCCGAAATCGGTTGCCCAACTTCGGCCTCTAGTACATACCACCTGCTTGTCAATTGCAAAGTGTAAAATAACTTTAGATAATAATGGATAAATAACTCTTTTAATAGTAACGGGTATGCTTGTGTAGCAAAGAAGTAAAAGTTAGACATATATTTACTGAATTCTTCGACTTTACCTGTATATTACTTTTTAATTTTATACAATTATTTTTGGTAGACTTTAATGTCTTTAATCCCATTATTTAGGTGAACTGATTAACTATTTTGTGAGTCTATTCTATTAATAACTTTAATGATTAAAATAAAATTGTAATTAAAGCAAACTATATAATTTATAATCAAAATACTTACCTAAAGGTATTGAGAAAATGTTTAAATACTTAAAATAATCTATTAAATGTGTTTATTTAATGTATTTTGTTTTAAAAATGAATTTTATAGTTATATAAAAATAAAGATTTTCATAAATGAAATCTAATCTTTTAATAAATTAAAATAATTAAAAAGAGTGACAATAATTATAGTAGAGCTATAATTATGAATTCTAAAAATATTAGTTTCAGTTATTTTTATAATGTGCATGGATGAAAAAATTAGAAATAACTTATTATTAGCACCAGGGATGGCCAATAGGGGGGGTATTTCAAAATACCCCCCCCCCCAAAAAAAATTGGCAAAATACCCCCCCTGGAACATTGAAACCTTTAACATTACGTCTATGGACTAACACTAGGTCTGTTGAGGTTTTTTTGGTCCAGGGAGAGGTATACCCCCTCCCCCTGGGAGCGGCCGCCTTTGGCCATCCCTGATTAACACTTTATTTGACATTTTATAAAATTAAGTTCTATTACCGATTAAAATTTGTTTATTCACGTAACTAGTTCTAAAGTGTTGAAATAAAATCAATTTATCTAGAACAAAGTTAATAGCAAATTATTTTATTGGAATAAAACTATATTAAAGTAAATCTTAAAAATTATTTTGAATAAAACAATAAATTATATTAATTATGAATCATAAATAATTACATTATATTTGATTTAATTATTGATATGAATTTAGTGTTTAATCGTGTGTATCTCAAATATTCAGATGAAATTATGATTTTGAAATTTGAATTAATAAATGAAATAGTGAAATGCCTGATAGTGTAGTCATAATCTGGTTTTCATAAAAAAATTTTATTTACTGATTATTCTCTAATAATAAATCATCGCTTAACCCTTTGAAGTTTAATGAAAGTGAGCAAAGCCAAAAGAGTCAAGTATATTTGTTTTTTTTCACTACGTTTACGGAGTTTATCTAGTATATATATTTGTTTTATACACATCCGTTAATCTATAGTACATACCTCCTGTTTGCCAAATTCAAAGGATAAAATAACTTTGCATAATAATAGATAAATAACTCTTTTAATAGTAACGGGTATGCCTGGGTTGTAAAGAAGTAAATGTTAGACTTTCATTTCTCTAGAGATTAAATCTTTTGTTAGTAAAGGAAATTAGTATTTCTTTATTAGTAATGCTATTAATGTTAAATAGTACCTTTTTAAAAATAATGGGATACTGTATCCCGACATTTCAAAACTCAACCTGGAGCCGAAAATTTAGGAAGATACTCCTTCCCTCTGGGACGAAAGGTAAGGTACCCCCCTAAAGAAAAAGGCCATCGATCATAAATTAAGAATATTTGTCGAAAAACAGTCAAAATTAAGATATAAATAAGAAAAAGTCTGTAATATTTATGAAAAATAACGTCTAACTTAATAAAAACGTCAAAATTACCTTGTTTAAGTGAAATTTTTGGTGTCTTAAGTTTTCCAAAATTTTACAAAATTGCCTTTTTTATCAAAAATTCTTATTATTTTGAATTAATATTGATTTAAATTGTTAAAATATGGTTATATTACCAAATTTTCGGCTACAGGGTATATTTTGGAATACCCCCCTTTGACCATGTCTGATAAAGCAGTTAATGTAGTTTTTATTGTTTTTCCCATAAAACATTTTTGTAAACAGGATATAAAAAAATATTTCAGACAATATTTAGGTATTTTTTAAGTTTATTATTTCTGAGTTAAGGTTATTAAAAGAGTTTCAATGTTTTCAAACAAAGATAACTTCTAAATATAATTTATTATATTATGATAAAATTTTTATGGATTTATATTATGTCTAGTAGATTTTGTCTAATAATAGTCTAGCATGTTTATTTATAAAAAAATTATAAGTAATAATTTTATTATATCTTTTATAGTAGTAGGGTAATTTTCCTAGAAGAGATGTTTTAGTAATTTAGCAGATATAAAAGCTGAGATGAAAGTATGTAAAAAATAATTTTCATTCAACAAAATTTTTCTTTGAAATTGAAAATCATGTTAAACAAATTCAGTAATTTAAAAGATGTTGACAGAATTAATATGTAAGTAAAATTTTTTAAAAATAATTAATATAAAATACAGTAAACTTTCTATATGTTAAACATAAACATTAAGTATTATTTGTTAGATATAATATATTTAATATAATAATTTTTAATTTTTAATATAATAATCAATTAAAACCAAATTTAATTTTTAAATATTTAATTTTGAATGTACCAGGTTAGAACGACATCTTAAACCTCACGAAATGGCGATTTTGGCCACAATAATTGCTATTCAAATTCTTGGCTCAATTTCTAACCTAATATGCATTCATGTCATCCGTAAGAATAAAGACTCAACCCATAAATCACGACCAAAAATTTTTATGGCTAACATCGCTCTGTCCGACACTGTCCTCATATTTGTCTCAATCTTTCCCCGATTTGTAATAATACCTAATATTAGAAACGAGCAAATTTTGTTGGCAAATCACATTCAGATATTTAAAGTGTTCCTAGAAACACTTTCACTATATGTAGAAGCGTTTACCATGGTCGTCATAGCATGGGACAGGTATTGTTACATATTTTAAAATAATCTTATTGAAATTTAATAAAATACAGATATTACGGACTAATCAAGGTCTTTGACAACCCATTTGACAAGATATCAAGCAGAACTATTTTAATAATAATTTGGGTGTCCAGTTCTATACTCTCCCTCCCTTTTCTTATCACCAGTGATGTGGAATACTTCGATTACCAAGATACCACACTCATATGCATAAACAATACTGAATTTCTTTGGGAAATCAGTTCTAATAAAACGTTTTTCCAAACAACTCATATATTCTCAATAGTAGTGGAGTTCATAATTCCCACAATTATTGTCACTTATTTCACACTAAGAATAGTTATAAACTTATTCCAAGTTTATAGGAATACTATTCTTGGTATTCCTAATACGTTGCATCTGAATCGGTGTGAAATAACCAAACGTATGATTAGTATCCTCCTCATTTTCATCATCAAGAATGTGACCTATATCATTGTCACAGGTAGATATGAGACTGCATTCACCGAAACAACTGATTGTACATGCAAAGCACACCAAGACTATTTTGAATTCTATGAAACTTTTAGATTGACCACTTTCATTGACTCCGTTATATTCTTTTGGTTTAGTAAAGAGTTTAGAAAACAATTCAATACAATGCTAACCAATGTTTTATCATCATGCTCAAGTAATAAATGCAAATAAAATATGATAATTATGTAATACATTTATCAATTTGAAGAATGTGCTTGTTAAGATTTATATTAATATAATTTATTAATTTATATTAATGTAAGTTAATTAACATAAAATATTAAATAATATTATTGAATAGGAGATTTCAGTACGAATAGTTTAACTGGGGACTTAATTTGAATTTTAAATCTCTAGGAATAGTTATATTAATAATTTATTTTTTATAAAAAAATTGACATTTTACCCTCTTATAAAGTAAAATTATTTCAATTTTACCATTCCGGGAAATATCTATCCAATATTATGCATAATAAATTATTTCTAAAACAATAGTTATTAAACTTTGAACACAAGTGTGAAATAGTGAAATGATTAAAAGTGTAATCATAATTATACTGTTTATTATTATAATAAAAGAAATTTTATTAACATACACTTTAATCTTTTATTGAAAGCACTAATTTTATTGTTCTTGCTCCTCCAATTCTTATTCAAATTAAATTATTTTTTAATCTCAACTAAAGGTTTGTCTGAATTTTATGACAATTAAATACTTTTGATCTAGCTAGGTTATTTTTTTATTTATTCAATATTATATAAAATGTCTTATATTTAAAACATTGTTAAAAATATTAACTTATTTTTTATGTTTTTATAATCTAAATCATAAATGATATGAAAGATATTTTTTGGTTTTTCAATAATCTCATTAATTTAGGAAAAATAAGCTTGCAAATTTCAAATTTTAAGAATTCTAATTGATCTTGTACAAATTCTACTAAGTTAATTTAAATTTAATTTAGTACATAAATGCATAATTACAAACTATATCATTAAACAAAGTTTGAATTTAATAACTGTAGTGAAACTAAAATTATTGAAGAAAAAGTAAATTCCTATATAAAAATAACAATCACCATATTTTCTTAAATGCCAATTATTGATAACATTTATTTAAATTGAATTTTACACCTTGCCTAATTTTTTGAAACACTTAAAATATTTTATTTAAACTTTGCGAAATATTGGAGGGTGTAATTATGCATTATATTACCAAGTTTTATTCAAATTAACAAAGTAGAATTTGAAAAAGAGCAAGTAGAATTCGAACAAGAGCAATTAGAATTTTCAAAATTTTGAAATTTGCAAGCTTATTTTTTCTTATTTAATGAGAATATTAAAAAACAAAAAAAAAGTATCTAAACAATTTTGATCTAGATTATAAAAACATAAAAATAAATTAATATCTATAACAATGTTTTAAATATAAGAAAATTTTGATAATATTGAATAATTAGAAAAATAACCTAGCAAGATCAAAAATTTTAACTATCCTAAAATACAGACAAAACCTTATAAGGGTTTAAAAAATAATTTTATTTAAATAACAATTTAAAAGAGCAAGAGCAATAAAACTAGTGCTTTCAATAAAAGATTCGAGTTTATGTAATATCAGTGATATATTTCAATAATAAATAAGCGCTCAATTCTTTGAAGTTCAAGGAAATAAAGTATTGTAATTAAGGGAATAATATATGATTTTTTGTAAATAAAATATAAATGTTTATTTCAAAACATTATTCTGTAATTATATATTTAAGGTTATCAGTTTTGTAATGGTAGTCTTATTGTTTGAGAAAAAAAAATATTTCATTTACTAGGAAAAGAACCCGATAACAGACATGATATCATAATACATAGTTGATTAATCTGCAGAGTAAATTGCATAACCTAAGCATTAAATTATTTTTTCACTTCATTTAAGGAGTAATATGTAGTATATGCAGTGCTTTCCGTCTCTAGCACAGGTCGTTAGGACGCTGTTGTCATAGAAGATAAGGTGGTGGACACTTCTAAGTCCACATTGAATAAATTAAAAAATATTATAGTTTTATATTTAATTATATAAAACTGATAATTTATTATTTAAATTATGTCTATTTATCAAATAAATATCATGTTAAATAATTTTTATAATCATTAAAATTATCCATAAATGACGTTTCAAAAAAGGTCCTAAAATCCTTCTGCATAATTGATGAACCGAATTAAAATCTGATTTTATTTTATGAAACTAGACATTATTCTAAGATATTTCACCAATTTTCATCGAGACATGATATTATCTTCATGCTTTTTAAAAAGGTCAAACCTTAAAATTTTTAACCCAAAAAATTTCATTATTTAATTAAAAATTATTTATGACATTTATAACAAATTACTCTTAATTTTATTAAATATATTGAAATTTGAAAAAAATTTATGAGGTTAAAATTAAAATAAAACAACAAATAAGAAATTTTTTAATTTTAAAATACAAATTTGCGACTCTGAAAATGTATGAAGATGACAATATATCTCGATGAAAATTGGTGAGATATCTTAGATTTATGTCTAGTCTCATCAAATAAAATCAGATTTTAATTCGGTCCATCAATTATGCAGAAGGGTTTTGGGACTTGTTTTGAAACGTCATTTATGGGTAATTTTAATAATTATAAAAATTATTTAACATGATATTTATTTGATAAATAGACATAATTTAAATAATAAATAATCAGTTTTATATAATTAAATATAAAATTATATTATTTTTCAATTTATTCAATGTGGACTTAGAAGTGTCCATCACCTTATGTACACATTTTCAGACACTTACACAGATATATCAGAACAAACATTTGAAGGTAGGGTTACAAACAAATAATAACAAAGGGATTAATATTTTGGATCTTAAAGTGACTATTAATTTGAATTAAGCATTTGCATATTATTTGTTTGACAAATCTGACTCCTCCATCAGGAAAGCACTAAGTATATGTGTTCGTTTTGCGCGCCTAAAATTATAAGTGAGATTATTTGATAAATTGTAAATAGGATAAAAAAGTTAATTTCATGATCAATTTTGTAATTTACTTTCAAGTTTATAAGATTATAGTTATATAAATTTTATAATGGTTTTAATGTTTTCAAGCAAAGAATATTTCAATAAATATTATTACCAATATTAAAATAGCTTTTAAATTAGTGATTTTATATCTACTAATAATCTTGCAAGGGTATATTTATTTGTATTTAATATTAAGCTGTGAAAATCTTAATATAAAATGTGAGTTAAATTCGAATAAGAAATACTGTAAAATCCCATGTATAAAACGCGCCTTATACAAGAAAAAAAGAGAAATTTGAAAAAATTATAAATTTTTTAAAAATAATATTATTGTTTTTATTAAAACCTATTTAAACCTTATCAAAAAGAAAAATTGATAATTATGATTTGACATGTGACCAATACATGGGGTGCGATCTATACATGGGATTTTGCAGTGTTTTCATTTAATATTAACAAAATCATACAAGTTAATAAGTAATCATGTCAACTCAGCCAAACAAATTATTATGTATGTATTAATAGTATTATTTTAATTATCAAAATTCAGCAAAATCTCTATGTATACATAATAATATTATGTAGAAATAATTAATTATTTTAATTTTCTTACCAATTTAAACTTATGAATAATAAAGAAAGCATGAAATTAATTTGCATTCTATGAGACTTTATATTGACCACATTTATGGACACCATTATATTTTTATGGTTTAACTTAGAATTTAGAAAACATTTCCCTAAAATTTTAACTAAATTATTCTCACCATGTTCTAATATTAATTCCAATCAAAATATTGATAATCTTGTAATTCATTTGTAAATTAAAAACTCATTAAATTAAATGAATGGAAAAATTATTTAATCAATTTATCTTACAATACTTTCTTTTTAAAAAACACAAATTATATTTATGTTTTAAAATATATTAAATATAATGTTAATAATTATATCATGATATCATATTCTGATAGTTTTTCGATTCTATGGTGATTTATAAAAGAATAAATCTTTGTATTAAAATTTATAAATTTATTAGTAAGAGCTTTGTAAGTTTTAATAATTATTAAGACAGCTAAAACATGTTCTATATTTTTACATTTTACAATAAGTCTTGTCATGATTGACATTATAGAAAACAATCTGTATATCTTAATTAATATTATACTCTTTGCATACTAACTATAACAATTTCCTTAAAAAATATATATTTATGAGAAAATTCTCTTTGGATATTTATATTTAATTTTGACAAAACACTTATTGGATGGGTTGGGACTTCTTTTTGTCTCAAAGAATTATTAAAATAATGGTAAAATCTAGGTTACCTTTATAGACATATAATTTTATAAATAACTAATGACGACAAAAATTAATTACAAATTTAAGTGTGATTTTTTTAATGCAGTAATATAAACAGTATTAGTAAATTACCATGTTAAATAAAATTCATTAATTCTTGGTTAAATTCTTTATATAAATGATTAGTAAACTTATATATCAGATAAAGATAAGTCTTTTATTTATTCAAATTAATATATTTTGTTTCAAATTATTTCAGTATTTATGACGAATATGTAATAAAATAGGAAATGATTACTTTTATTCAAATGAGAAATGATTGTAATCTCTAAAGATATTTATCGAATAAATTGATAATCTGTTTAGATAGAAATAATATTATTAATAAAATAAGTATTAATTTAAACTTTTAAAATATTTAAAATTTTAATAATTTTTAATAACTAGTTATTTATAAAAATAAAAATAAGTAGATAAGATTATATTCAATTAATTATCAAAAATTATAAATTACACCCATGAGGTAAATTCTAGAGGTAAATTAAATACAAAAATATCATAGTTTTACGATTAATTTAAAGACAATGTAAATTAATAATTGAGTATAAAATCTAATTTAATATAATTTATTAATTAAATTTTTTTTATTCATTACAAAGAGACATTTTTTATTATTTAAGACTAGTTATACAAATATAAATTATATGATATAATGATAATATCAAAATTCAGATGAATCTCTTTAGAGCTTGCTAAATGATAAAAAATATATTTTTCATTATAAAAATATTATTTGGAATCATAAGGTATAAATTTTAGTTCAGAGAGAATTATTTTTAGATATTATATAAAATAAAATATAAAGTAATGATAGAAATGAAGTTCTTAATAAAATATTCATTTAAATATAAAATTATTGATAAGATATTAAAAGAAAAGTAAAGATAAAATATAGTTATTAATTGCTTCAAATTAATATTATCTATATCATTTGAAAACCGAATAATTCGTAAATCATAATCAGGTTGATGTGTAGGATTCCCTATTTTTCTGATTGTATCCGATATTATTCCACTTTCTCTCAAACATTCGATCCTAAACAAATTAAAAATTAAACAGATTATTTTATAATATACTAGATATTTTAACTTAATATTTATAAGATTATTAAGCATTCACATACAATATATTGAGCTTATTAATTTGATACTTTTTAAATTTATTATAAGCATATTCAAGGACAATAGCTATAGA
>JAQFZM010002882.1:0-12325 GCA_034695785.1 Galumna obvia | reverse complement strand
ATTGAATTTCATCAATGTGTTTAGAAAATATAGCTAGTTAAGTTGTCCTAGTTAGTTTTGAAACAAGTTGTATATATGAAATTAATATATAATAAAATTCTACAAATCCTACAGTGTTTTAAAACGGATTTCAACATTTATTTAATTATAACTATTGTTTTAAATAATCACTAATTAACTTAAAAAGTTAAGAATATTTATGACTCAATTATTGTGTGCAATATAAATATACATGACACATATCTAATGTGAAGTGCCCTTAAACCTGTGCTGCAAAAGCCGCTAATAAATACAACCCTATATTGCAGTTAATATGAGTTCAAATTACAGTTTTCTCCACAGTATTCAATAATTTTATTAAATGATTAATAAAATGATATTTAATTAATTATATTCTGTGCTCCTTTACAAAATAAACTTTTAATTAATATTTAAATACTTTTAACCAAATTTTAAAAATTTTTACTTCAAGTTAATTAATGTTTAATAATTAATATTCAAGATTATTTAATTGTGTTATTCAACACAATTATTAATATTTTAATAAAAAATAAAAACGATATTTCATCTAATCTTTAATAATTTATAATAAATTAATCTGGGTTTATGCTGTACCTACTTTATAGACAACAAAAATTCTTCTTAAAACATGAAATTTATTTTATCCTAATTTGAACAAGATCATTATATCAAAATTACAGCTGACACAAAATAACGTTAAACTATTTATAAATTAAATCCAAGATAAAAATTACAGTTTTTCTTAAGTGAATTTTACTCATATATTTCTAAAAAAATTTTCTCTATTTTTTACAAGAAAAAGGTGTATTGAAGGCATAATATTAGTTATGCAAATTAATGTAATACAAACTGTTCTTTCAACTTTGATATATCTGAAAACATTCAATATAACCTTAAAATTTTAATTAATATATTTGATAAACAAATATTTGTTTATAAAGATGAACTCTAAAATGTACTAGTTTAAAACTTTTATCATTGGCTAATCCTTTGTCGTCAAGCATTCAATTAACTCTTTTCTATTATATCAATAACTGTAAAAATATTTAGAGAACACTTTTAGATGCGTCTCTCTTACTATTAATGTGTTTCAATAAAATCAATTTAAAACTAAAATATTCGTATTTTTGTGTGTGTCCACAATATCATTAAATTAATATCATAAGAACAGATTAATTATTGAGTTTTAAAACTAATAAGCACAAATCCGGAATGATTAAAAAGTATTGAAATTATTATTAATAATAAGAAATATAAGAAATAATAGTTATAACCAAAATGAGATAATATTCAAACATTGAAATTTAGGTAAAGAGATCTTAAGTTAAAATACTGTCAGTGTTAATCTGACATCAATTAAAGGTAGGATCCATGTCAGTGATATCCAGTCGCCATTGATTTTGCTGTTGTCCCATCAGCGGCTGAATATACGATTGAGAAATTCGTTCACTTTGTGAAAAACATTATTTCTAAATTTAGTTAAATATTTGACAATATTGTCAACAAAAATATTGAATATTGAAAGATTGCTTATTCCAGATATTATTATTCTAAATAACATTAAAATTTATTCAAAACAAATTTAAAATTAAACTTACTGAATTATAACATATTATTATAGAATTTAATTTGAAAAAAAGATATTCCTCCCTTAAAATTATAAGAGGTGAGTAAAATTTTAAACATAAAAAACAATATAAATATTAAAACACAAAATTGTTCCCTTTCATACATCGAACGATACATGGTTATAACAGTTAAAAGTATTGGTTAAAATTATTTAATATATTAAACAATTTAAAATTTAAATATTTATTTCATTATCTATTACTAAAGGATTAGACAATTTATCTTATTTGTGATTATATCTTCTATTTGATGTCTTTATTTTTCTATGACATTATGTAGTAACATTGTTTATTTTTAATTTTTAATTTTTTTTAGTATAAGCAAAATAAGTTGCCAATTCTATAAATTATAAAATTAAAATTGATCATTTTCAAACATTTCTTAACTAATTTTAATCAAACAAGATTTATTTTATTTGAAATTTTTTAATAGATTAAAATATTAATATTCGTTAATTTATCTTATTGGAATCTAAAATTATTAACGATTTACTAATTTGTCAATAAATAATTTTTTTTCAATGATATTTGAAAAAGTTGATATTTTTTACTCTTTACTATAAATGATTATCCATTTTTTGGATAAATACATAGTATAGCGTATTTTAAATTAACTTGGGACATAATTACCTTATACCAGGAAAGTCTAAACCAGGGATGGCTAATGGGGGGGCATTTCAAAATACCCCCCTGCAGAAGCAAAATTGGCAAAATACTCCCAACCCTGGAGCATAGAAACATTTAACATTAGGTCTATGGACAAACACTAGGTCTGTTGAGGTTTTTTGGTCCATGAAGGGGTATACCCCCACTGGGAGCGGCCGCCTTTGGCCATCCCTGTTCTAAACACTGTTTCTTATTAAAACAAATTTATATTTTGAAAAGTCTCTTTTCTATAAATTTGTTTGAATTAGTTATCGTTTCCTGGAATACTGTTCATACCTTCCTTATATCATTTACTTTTAAAAACCAAAACTTTTTGAACGTCCAATTTTGAAAATTAATAAATTTTGAAATTGGAAAATATTTAAAAACACTTAATTATTTTAATTTGGATAATAGCATTATGTTTTAAGAAAAAATCCGGTTAATTAAACAATAAATTATCAATATTAAACTTACCAATTAGAAGTAATGTTAAAATTTTATAAATTTTTTAAAATCTACATATATTAAACATATATATATTTCTAGAATGTATTGAAAAAAAATTGGATAAACCATGTGATGAAAATAATTATTGTTGTAATTTCATGGAATGTGTTAAAGAAGAAAATAAAGGAATTTGTAGAAAAAAAGGTTTATATTAATTTTTATTTTAAATTAAATTTATTAAATAATCAATTTAGCATTTCTTAATCTTGGAGAAGAATGCCCATTTAAAGTTGGCAAAGATAAAAACATCTATGATGGTATAGTTTGTCGTAATGGGAAACATAGCACTATATGCAATACCATGCATATCATTGAATCAAAAGGATATGGAATAACTCGAAAAAAATTAGTATCGTTTTGCGTTATAAGGGAGAAAAGTAAATTTTATTACTTTGTGTTTTAAAGTTTAATATATAAATTAATGTTAAATTTTGCAGCTTGCTTTGGTATTGGTTATAAATGCAATAAAAACCATGCAAAGTGTTGCAAAGATTTAAATTGTGTTGAAATAAAGGGCCATCCGGATAAATATTGTTTTGGGAAAAATGGTTTGTAAAAATTATAAATTCTTAAGCTTAAATATTTATCATATTTTTAAAAAATTTAAGATAAAAATGTCAAACCACCAAAAAATAAAGGTAAACAATTATATTAAAATTCATTTTTTAAATTTTCTTTTAATAGTTTGCATTGCTGAAGGATATTGGTGCGTTCCACCTAAAGGAGGAATAAATTTATGTTGTGATGGGTTACATTGCTATAATAATGGGCTAGGATTTGGAAATTGCTTGAATACAACATATAAAGTAGAACATTTAAATGCAAGGTATCCTCGCGGATCTAATTAATATAATGTATGCTTTAGATAAAATAAATTTTGTATTTGATTGAAAAAATTGTTTAAATATTTATTTGATTTAAAAAAAATATTCGATTTCTTTGAAGTTCTTGATTTATTAGATGCTTGATTAAATTTTAATTTTATTATATATTTATTATCGATTAAATAAATTATTTCATTTTCTAAAATATATACAATTATTAATAATAATCAAATTTATAATCTAACCTCGTTATATTGCGTTTTTAGTGTTGTAACGTTTAGCCGTTAACTCACTCATAGATTTCCATTTAGCTTACACTTAAAAAAGGCACATAAATTTAGTATAAAAATAAAACAATAGATTTATCAAATAATTGGTAGCGTTTCGACCGATTATACAAATCCAACCAAATTACAATTATAATCATAATAGTATAAGAATACTATACATAAATGTCTTCCTTCCGACGGTCGAGCGGCCCCGTCGGAAATCAGGCTTTTAAGATAAAACAACTTAAAACTAGAACATAAAATTAAACTTAAAACTAAAATAAAACTAAAAGAAATTCTAAGTGTAACCTAAGATCTTACAAAAATTACTTATAACACGACATTAAATAACTTGAGTTTCGGTAGAGTTCAGTGAAGGAAGTCCTTTTTTGAACCAATGAATAGAATTTTTCAACTTATTAGTTTCACGCCTCTGTCAATTCATTCCCGTGAGAATATAATGATAAGTAATTCTATTTGTTTATCAATTGATCCATTCCTTAAAAATATTGATAAGGTAATATAGATTTAAATTCATTTTAAAGGCGGCACAAAATTATTCCCTAAAACATCCATTCAGCGGCTACGGGTTACTTAAGCTTTCAAATATTACAGACTTCTTCTAGTATTATAGGGTATTTCAGATACTTTAGGTATTTCTATGATTACAGGTCACTTCGGGTACCACATTCACTTTGGGTACAACATTAACTTTGGGTACTACATTAACATTTGTATACTACATTCACTTAGGGTATTGTCTCGGATTTAAAAGGAGACGCATTATACTACAGGTCACTAAAGGTATAACATTCACTTCACTTACTACATTCACTTCGGGTACCTTAAAAAAACACTTAGGATTCTACAGGTCACCTCGTTCACAACCGATCACTTAAACTTCTTGTGTTTGTAGACTTGTAAACTTAAGAGGTATTCATAAATTATTTTAAGCCATAGACTTCTGTAATGGTTAATGATTCTTATGGTGTTCGGAAGTAGACAGCTGGTAGAAGAAGTCTTAATTACACCATTAATATGTTTGGTTAAAGTTGGTATAACCGCATTAATTTGAGCAGTAACCATATCCTTAACTTTTCGAGAGAGAGCCTCATTGACAATCATTTGAATATTGTTATTCCTTTTATTTGTCACTCTTATGGCCTCTAACCCTTGAAGACAATTCTCATACATTTGCATATGTTGAGCATATTGATCAGGGGTTTTATCCACCTCTTCAATACCCTAACAAGTATCTTTATAAAATTTGAAGGCATCCTTAAGTTTAGTGACATCAGCTGTCATTTCAGCAATTCTTCTAATCTGTGAGTCCTCTTCCCAATTCATGTGTTCATCAGTATAACTCACATAACTCGCAACAGTGTTCAATGACATATTTGAATTTGTTCTTTTGGATAAATTCGATTTATTCAAATCTGATTTCTTATTCCTCGTTAACACTTCAGACCAGTTGGTCACTGGCATATTCAACCGTTGATTTGTACTTGTGCTCGGATCAATTATAGCTCTGACTTTAGTTGCATAGTCAGACACTCTTTGTTTTACCGTTTTACCAGAAGCGAAACTATGAGAGACCTTCCAATAAATTTTCCGCTCTATGTTGGGTTCTTTTATCGTATTTCTTTTGTGTCTTCGATTTAGAAGCTCTTGTCTTCGGAGAGACTTTCTGAGGAATCGGCCAAACTTTGGTCAATTTTTAAGCTGATTCTCTAACGCGATAAAAAACTGCAACGCACGTTTATTTTCAGCTGAACTTATGAGATAATTAAACCTATTACTTATGAGATTTATGTTTGAAACGGTACCAGACACTAATAACAATGAATTAAAACTTAAATCAGTTTGAAATAAATACTACTTTGATCAAAATTGGACTAAAATTAAGTAAATTTAAGAGTCAATTAATTTATGCAACCACTCAGTTCGCTGCATAAATTACGACTTATTCTACCGATGGTCTAAAGCAGCGGTACACACTGTTCAACAATGCATGCAACCGGTGGTCACTTAGCAATAACATACATTGGATTCTACCGGTGGTCTAATGCAGCGGCACACACGGTTTAACATTAGTGCATGCAACCGGTGTACACAAAGCAATAGCATACATGCATACTACCGGTACTCTAATGCAGCAGCACACACAGTTTAACAGTGCATTTCACCGGTGGTCACTTAGCAATAACATATGTGAATTCTACCGGTAGTCTAATTCAGCGGCACAAACGGTTTAACATCAGGCCCTATAATCCCTTTTTACTAATGGATCTTAACAATTAACAACTAATTTTGTGGTTACAAAAACAAACTAGGCTTGTGGTCGTTCAGCAGCGCTTTTAACGCCACTACCGACGACTCGGTACTAATGGATTATTTTGGAAATAATTGCTTTATTTAGAATAACTCTTTTGGTTCATTTCGATGCAAACTTAACCATAACGAGAATGGCTTCGCATCCGGAATAGCCGGGTACGCTTCCCCGATGAGTTGCTTAAGTAGTTGCCATGCCACTTGTAAAACAAAGGCTTCACAGCACCAAAAATAGTGCTACCGTCGGAGCAGTGTTTACGCATTTCTGGTCGAAAGCAAGTCTCACAACGGATGCAGGAATGCATATCATCAACACTATTCGCGGTCGTGCACATCTTTAAGGCCAAGCCTGAGTGACCCAGGCTTAAAGCGAAAAACAAAACAGATATACCCAAAGAAGTAACAGGATATCAGATCTGTGTGGAGTGTCTGAAGGGTTGACCAATAACTATTAACTTACTTTTGTCTATTCAAAATCAAAACAAACATAAAATTAATTAAAATTAAATGTAACAATAAAAATCAAAACAATTGTCTCATTTGTTTTTACATTTACTCATTAATTTAAATTATTCGATTTAAACAATCACTTTTAATACTTTACCTTAATAAAATAAATATTTCTTATAATTATTCTAAAAAATAATAAAATGTAACTTAAAATTAAATTAAACCTTAACTCGATTACCTAATTATTATACCACATTTGTTCTTTATATATGAAGAAATCCAAGACTTCTTGTCGTCACTTTTGGACATTTTATTCTACATAATTATCGATGATTCTTAATTCCAAATAATAGTCGAAATCTTCGGGATTAAGATCAACAAGAATTCAACTTAGTCGAATAAGAAATTAATCAATTCTTAGAAAAATTTTCAAAATAATTTTTGAAAATTTCTCATTAATTAAACGCAAATATCATTAATAATGTTTAAATTTTTTTAATAAAATTAACTATTTTCTTCTTATTTGCCCAATAATGTCTGGCTTAAATTTTGACTCAATGTTAATAAGTTTACAAACTTTTTATATTATAAAATTTCCTCTGTTGTCTAAAGCTCCATGTTCATCTTAGTTGATCAGACTCTGAACACAGATCTGCTTTATCTGACAATTTTATCTTCGAATAAGTAATTGATTTCATCGCGATGTTAACTTAAATTCTTATTCTTATTTTTATTAATGATTTTCTTTTTTAGTTGTCTAAAGAACAGCACTCATCTGAACTATGAAAGCTCTGAATGCTGATCTTCTTTGTCTGAATTTTAACAATAACTATTAGCATAACTAATTTCCTTTTACTTCAGGTTTATTTACTGCTTAAAACTTCATAATAATTCAAACATATAAAATAAATAAAAACTGACTTTAGGACAATCCGATGAGAAATGACTCCATCCTTCGCAAATCCAACATTGAATGTCCGACTCATTCGTTTCGTCCTCAACCGCATCACTATCATTTCGACTACCCATTTCTTTTTCCATCCGATCCTTCCCAAACGAGTAGTGGCTTTTCTTGTTTTTCCAACTCTGAGATCTTTGTTGAGTCTTTGAAATTGTTTCTCGATATGATCCAAACTTGAACTCCCTATCAACTCTGAAGACATGCATTGAATGTCGTACAAATTTTTAACCATTTCGTAAGCCTCTTTTGTGTCTTTAGGAGGCTTAGACACAAACTTTTTCCATACATTCTTTTTAATACCTGGTTCCAAACCTTTGATTAAATACGAGGAAGCAAGTCTCACAATGGAAGCAGGAGTGCATATCCTCAACACTATGCGCCGTCGTGCACATCTTTAAGGTCAAGCCTGAGTGACCCAGGCTTAAACCGAAAAACAAAACAGATATTCCCAAAGAAGTAACAGGACATCAGATCTGTTTGGAGTGTTCGAAGGGTTGACAAATACCTATTAACTTACTTTCGTCTATTATAAAATCAAAACAAACATAAAATTAATTAAAATTAAATGAAACAATGAAAATCAAAGCAATTATCTAATTTGTTTACACATTTACTCACAATAGAGACAATTGTTTGCAAACATAATTTGAGACAATAATGCTGTGCTTGTACGCCAAATGTTGCCCTCAATAAAGAAAAAAAACGAAAGGAAAGAGAGAGAAGAAAGGCCAACATTAGAGACCAACTTTTGGGGAAAACATTTTAGATACACAAACATCAGCACAAAATTATAGCACAAAAAAACACTTCAAAACTCAAGAAAAGAAACGCAAAATAAAAATGCTTTACTGTTGAGAACAATGCATCGAGTGCGAACACAATAGTTGCACACCTGTATATAACAATTGACGCATTCACTTCGATATATTAAATAATATTTTAATAAGAATATTATAACAAATGGCCATTTTACAGGTAATTCATTACGGCCCTATTTATATCTTAAAATCCACTCATAATCCGAAGGTACCGACAGAAATACAATAGCGTTTTGCTTATACATTGTTTAGGGCGGGTAAGAGTTCGGGCTGTGTGTTTATACTTAGACAGATAACTAATTAAAAAACACTTCTGCCTACTCAGCAGCCGGTAGGTTTGAACGGAGTGCACTTAGTTTATCATATTATTGATATGTTAAGAAAAAAAGCCTGTCAGGCAAACAGGTTTTGACCAAAAGCTGAATTAAAGTTACGTGGTTCAGTTGGGTTGTCAGGGTAACAGATTATGAAAAAATTTGTGGTCAGGGCACGTGATAAGGTTTTGGAAAAAAATTTTGCCGGATAACTAATATAGGTTAAGTCACTTGGTTGAGTTTAGGCTAGAAAATTAGGTAAGTCACATCACAGTGATCAAGTATTGGCGGGAAAAGCGATATAGGCAAGCAAGCTTATCCTTGCTACTAAAATTAAGGGGTTGTTAAAATGGGAGAACTTATAAAATGATCCAAAATTGTCAGAAAACATCTGATTTAGTTTTGTTTCATTGTTTATCAAATATTCAAATGAGAAACGAGTCGTAATTACTGTTCAGAGAACATATTCTTGAGTAGAATTTAAACTGTGAAATAAATAAAGATTATTAAGTGTTTATGTTAACAAATTATGTAGGTAACAAATTCTTCTATACCAACACTCAGTTTATAGAATGAAATCATAGATACTTTTTTGGTGATTTCAGTTTCAAAATCCTGAAGAAATACTCAGTTCTAGCCAGAAAGCTCCACAAATCCTAAAATTTTTGTTCTACTATAATATAGAGTCAATTAGAAATAAGTTTCGGAATTTTAAAAATTAGCGCTTAAATACATGCTTTTTTAATATAATGGATAGCCATTAGTCAGGATATTTTTATAACAGAGTTTGAATATTATAAAACGTGTACTCAAGATGAAACATTTGATTTATTGCTCACTATTAAAGGGTTAATTTTTCAATCACCTTGGTAATATTATTTATGTTTGTGACAAAAACGCCTGAAAAAACGTCTCAAATTCCGAATGGAAATTATAGGTTACGAATAACATCCCTTTTAAACATGAAACATCAATTTTAAAGCGTTTTCTTTTGTATATTAAGATATTTTGTAATATTTTAACGTATTCTATTAATATTTATAGATAAACTAAGATAATTCAACAAAAAAACAATTTGTTTAAAAAATTAATTAATAATGTGAGAGCACCAAGGTAGTGCTATTGTATATATGTATATTAATACATAAAAAAAGATAGAGTGAGAGAAAAATAAATGAAAAAAACAAATTTTAAGGGAAAAAATAAGGAATAATTGGAATAATTAAAGGAATGTAAAATAAGAGAGAATATAGTAAAACTCAATTCTTTTTGGCCTTTATTGGGGGCATCCAGTCCTCGTCATCGTGGGCAAATTCTTTGAGTTGAACTTTCAATTTTGTAATTTGCTCTTTGAGTTTATCTTCTGTAAGTTTTAGAGTCTTCTCAGCCGTGTCGACGTCTGCCTCCAATTCTTCACATCTATTCTTTTGGATGTCGAGCTCTTCCTTCAATTCTTTGATTTCTCTCTTCTTTGCCTTCAATCTTTCTTTCAAATTTTGGTTGTCGTGTTCTAATAAGGCAATTCTCATGTAGTCAAACTCATCACTAGAAACATCAAATCTATGCATTTATTTTTCATTTATATGTCATTTATGTTCGCGGGAATTATAAAGATAACAACTGCAGAATTTGCAAACAACCTTGATGCACTTTCCTTCGTTGTAGTGCTTTGTAGCCTCGGCCCAGTTGAACCATTTGTCTTCTTCATATTCGCAATAAATCTTAACGTTTTCGCATAAGCTTTCACGATTTGCCATTTGAAGTGTAGAATCTATATGATCAAGGTAACCATCAAGGTTACCGCTTTCATCAAATCTCTGTCTAGCAGTACAGCCGTGTCTTCTTGTATACAACAGTTTTTGCATAAATAGTTACCACAAGAAGAGCACCATTTTATATTTTGAGGGATTTTTAGGCAGATATAACAAACTTTATTCTTAAGTCTGTTATGGAAGTCATGAATCTCTTCCAGACTCGTTTTGATAGACCGTTCCGGTCCATAGCAAGTTGATGTGGGATCAAAACCATACCGTTGGGTTTTGAGTAACTCAATTTAAGACTTCGAATCAAATCTTTATAATTTTTGATCTTGTTCATTTCGCAAAAAATATTTTTATTTTCTCTCGTCTTTTGGAGTATACCCAAGGATTCACTGATCGCCCAGTCCATGTCTGGGTCATTTATCGTGACAGTGGACTCATCGTCTGACACGTGAATGACAGGAAAATTGAAGACTCTTCTCTGAATTCGTGTGTTGTATCGGGTTCTCTGATTTTAACCCAAACGTCGACCGTTAAAAGTATTGTCACAAATTGGGACCAAGTCGACATGATTTCTGTAGATATATTTTAAGATTAAGGTTAGTAAGGAAATGAAATTAAGTAATATTATTAAATAATAATTGTGTGATCTAATAATAATATGTATGCTATAATAAAATAAATTATAATTGTATCAAATATAATATAAAAATTATTAAGCAACATTAATCTGGTGACTCAATATTGTGGTGGTCATCCAGAACTGCCCCTTGTATCTTTATTATTGAGGTTAATTATGTTGCCGTATTAAAAGCGATTTCGTGACATGTCTCTAAAATGATTTTTGCGACGTTTAACGAAATAAAGTGTTATTAAAATGTTAACAATTGAAAGAGTAATTGAACTTATAGCGGTTCCCAAAATAAGATAAAAACCGTATGTTGTCTGTGATTTAATGGCCTCAAATCTGATATATTAATATCGTTGACTTTACGTAGCTAGTCATTAAGGCTATGACTCTCTGGTCTCTTAACATGACTTAAAAAAAGATTAGTAATATCTGTCCAAACAAAATTCTTGGGGTATTTTGAAAATTTTGCCTTCTAGGGGGGTATTCCGGAAAACCTCCCCTTTCGCCATCCCTAGTTTTTAGTGATAATTTCGACAAACTTTCGGTAAAATACCACCAATTTATTATAATAATTATCGAAAATATGGATATCAGATAATTTGGTTAACTTTTTGACTAACTTTTCAATGGTTTCTAAACTCTGAATTTTTTGAATTTCTCTATTTCTAAGAAAATGATGTTTCTCGAGGACAGTCATCCGGAACTGTTGTGACACACATTCGAGTCTGAGTTTGTCTTCGAGGGACAAATACTGAAGAATCCCTTCGGACAAGTCGTCACAAATCCTCTCCTCATAAGAGTCACCACCTTTCCCATTTGAGCCCATCTCTTGTCTCACTGCTGAAGTCTTTCCGTTTCCCCAAGAATTCATTAAAATTAAAGAAATTTCTATGAAAATTAATGAATAATTTTTAGTCAAAAAATCCCTTTTTCCAACGTAGCAAGCACATTTAACCACTTGTTGACATCCAGTCGCATCCATCCAGTAATTCCAGTTCTATTATGAATACCTTTTTTCTTTCACTTGAATTATATTTTTTCTTTTTCACTACATTTACGGAGTAATATGTAGTATATAGAATCATTCTTCACCCACCAACCCACCCACCCACCCCCCCCCCCGCTAATTTTAAAATTTTGTTAAAAATTATGAAAATTATTTG
>JAQFZM010002881.1:0-12327 GCA_034695785.1 Galumna obvia | reverse complement strand
GTAACCTAGGAGACAAAGCTTAAGGACAGCCATCACCTGTAGAAGGGTGAGAAGCGTTGAAACCTGTTTCTTCTATATCTTCTATAGAGAGGTCTCAAACAAAGCACTCATTTTGCACTTTTTAGAATTGAGTAGAATAAATACCCTGGGGGTTATTTTACAAATCAAGTAAAGAGTAGCCTAAAATTTGGAGTTTGTCCTAAATATATAAATGATTCAAATATCAGATACTGTAAGAAAAATTGTGACTTTTATACAGAATATTATAAAAAGTATTTCATTATAAGCCCTACTTTAATGAATTATCGAATTATCAGAAAAGGAATGAATGGTAGAGCGAGGTATATTATTAAAATTGATATGTGTAAATATGACCTAGTTATATATTCACTTATAAGTTCTGTACTAAAAATTCATATCAATTTTTAATATTAATAAATATAAACTTGATAGATATTAACCTTTTGCACAGAGAAATTAAAAGTACAAGGCAATTTTTATAATAATATTTTCCTTCAAATTTTATGTTAAAAAATTTAATTTATTTCATATAATTTTGTATTTACTAAAAGAATAGTTAATACAGAAAAAATGAATATTTAATTATTTTTAATTAAAATTTCATTAATTAAAAGTTTGTTTTATTTTTTTTTTAATCAATTCGATGAGTCAGTAATGAAAAATGTATATTAAATAAAATCACCTTGTTTGAAACAATTTGAAACTACTTATAGTTTTCTCATTAAACTAGTAAAATTTTTAAATAATTAAATTAATAAAAAATAAATAAAACTTTTAAAAAACTTATGTGAGCATAAAATACTCTTGGTTCATCAATTTCAAATATTTTATACCTTGTAGCAATTAAAAAGATTATTCATATTTTCTTAAGCATGGTAATTTAACACTTTTAGTCTTGAAAAAAGGGTTTAATAATTTTTTTATAATTTTAATTCAATTCTCACGAAAATAATTTCTTAAAATAAATAATTCAACGAATTTTAAGCAAAAAATATATTTTATTTGAAAATAAATGAAATGAGATTTTAATGAATTGAAGCCTAAAATGAGTGACAACTAATGGACAGCGCTCTGGACGTTATATAACTCAAAATAAGCACCTCTTCTATTAATCAATTGTTGATGAGTGCCCTCTTCCACAACCTTTCCTCTGTTTACTACAACTATTTTGTCCGCGTTATGAATGGTTGAGAGTCTGTGCGCGATTACAATACATGTCCGGCCCTTAAATAAGGAATGTGTCATAATTTAACTATTATTCAGAGCACAGGTATACCTGTCGGGCCTCATCTAACGCTTGTTGGACCACATGTTCACTCTCTGAGTCGAGAGCACTGGTGGCCTCATCCAAGAGCAGAATTTCAGGATCCCTGACCAGTGCTCTGGCGATTGCTATTCGTTGTTTCTGACCACCGCTTAGTTGAGTTCCTTTGTCACCGACAGGAGTGTCATAACCGTTGGGCAGTCCTTTTATAAAGTCGTGTATATTAGCCTTTTGTGAAGCCCTCACTATTTCGTTCATTTCAACGGTTCGGGTGTTATCCCCGTAAGCAATGTTTTCGGCAATACTGTAGCCAAAGAGGACCGGCTCTTGTGATACGATTCCCAGTTTGTGTCTGAGCCAAGGAATGTTCAAATTGACTATATTGCGATTGTCTAGAAACTTTTAGTACAAATTCATCAAGGTTATTAGGGATAATTCAAGAGCACTGGTGAAAAGTACTGACCACTTCTCCGTTGTCTAAATCATAGAATCGTTGTATTATTTGAATTATAGTACTCTTTCCACAACCACTGGAGCCGACCAGTGCTACCGTTTGGCCTTTCGGTACATCAAAGGAAAGTCCTCTAAGAATCTTAACGTTAGGACGGGTCGGATAAGTGAACTCAAGTGCACGGAAATTGACGTTTCCTTCGCAAACGGCCGGCTTTTCTCCGGTAGTGGTGTTGACACAAATCAATGGCATTCTGTCCAACAGTTTGAAGATATTAACGGCCGCTAATCTTCCCTTTTGATAGTCCGGTGCGAAGGCTATCATTAAAAATAGAGTTAAGGAATAATTGGGAAAATATTTTATCTTACCCACTGCCTGTCCCACCATCATTGTGCCAAATATGACTGCCTCAGTAGCCCTAAATTGAAACAAGATTAATTATATTTTTAAAACAATTGAATTATAGTAAAATAGCCTAGATTATCTAAAACCTTATCATTTACTTGAGTTTTTCTAACAAAAAACACTTAATTGAATAAAATTTATAATTAGCACCTTGCTCATATTGACAAAACTTACTTGAATAAATTGCCATATTCTAATTCTTTATCAATAATAAGTCGACTGCCATAGAAGAGAGCGATGGCATACGTAAAGTTACCCAAACTCTGAGCGATTCCAAAAGTGATGCCTCTGAGATGTGCTCTGATTTTAGATTTGTTGAACTGTGTCTGAAGGGCTCGGATGTAGTCCCGCACGAATGAGCTCTCCTGATGTAGTGATGCCACCGTTCGGACACAACTGATGGCCTCCACTGCAATCTATAGACACATATTTCATTAAATTACTTTCCAAGCCTTTGAGTTGAGAGGTCTAACCCGTGAGGCCTCCTCTTGTGATTTCTTGTCTTTTGTGACCTGACCACTAATTATGGTCATTTGGAAATAGGTGGAGGCAATTACCAAAGGAATGAAGCAAATCATAACCAGACCTAACTTCCAGTTATAGTAAAGGGCTATTATTATTCCGGCCGATAGAGTGGAGGCCGCCTGACATAGTGTTGAAAGACGGGAACCGGAGGCCTATCATTTGGTTAACATTCTATTAATTCAATTGTTAATAGATTTTGTTGTAAAAGGACTGACCCCCTGAACACTGGATGCGTCTGATGAGAGACGAGAACATAGAGCACCGGTACTGTTGTCTTTATGGTCAAACCAGGCCACCTCTTGTCTTAACATTGTTGTGAACACTATTTTCCTGAGTCTCATCGTTAACCGTTCACCACAAATACCAAACATATAAATCTATAGTAATTTGTGATTAAATGGTCAGTCATTTAATAGTTAAGTTATGAGCCATACCTGGAAAAATGAGGCCAAACCAGAGGCGAAGCCCATAACCACGAATAGCATAGAATATAAGAGGACAGCCTTTCTCATCTCTTCCTTATCAGATTTGGAGAGAACTCCGAGAATTTCACCAAAAAGTATAGAAAAGGCAGGTATGGACAGACCCATTAGGAATGCCATAAGACTACCGGTCACTACCAACCACTTGTCAGCCTTTAAGAGACCGAATAACCTCTTAATAGAAGGCGATTCCTTTTTCTCTTTAACAATAAGACTGGCCTTTCTATTTTGGACCATATCCTGGTCACTCCTTCGACTCTCTATACTGAAGGCACGGCCGAGGGCTGGACGTACCACTTCTTCAACTTCTGTTACATCTTTAGTTTCGGGCTCATCATCTGTTTGTTGCTGTGCTTTCACCAGATTATAGTAAAGGCCTCCCTTATAGATGAGTTGGTCATGAGTTCCCTGTTCTTCGACTCTTCCATTATTTATGACAATTATCTTATCCGCAGATCTAATGGTTGACAAACGGTGTGCCACTATAAATGTGGTTCGGCCGACACTTGCTCTGTCGAGAGCCGCCTGAACTATGGACTCGCTCTGCATATCGAGAGCACTGGTAGACTCATCTAGTAACAATATTTTTGGTTTTCTAATCAAAGCTCTGGCGATGGCTATCCTCTGCTTCTGTCCACCGGACAGTTGGGAACCCCTTTCCCCGACTAAAGTGTGGAACTGATGCGGTAAACGCATAATGAAGTCATAGGCGTTGGCATCGGTTGCAGACAATTCAATGTCCTTTTGGTTGGCATCACTATAACCCAGTTTTATGTTTTCAGCTATAGAACAGCCAAAGAGCACCGGCTCCTGTCCAACAACACCGATATGGTCTCGAAGCCAACCCACGTTCAGTCCTTTGATGTCTCTGTCGTCGAAAAATACCTGTCCTTCTTTTGTGTCATAAAAGCGTTGTATTAATTGAATGACAGTACTCTTTCCGCAACCACTGGGCCCTACCAAAGCTACAGTTTGACCAGGTTCAGCTACTAAGTTAAGGCCATTGAGTACAGGCACATCTGGACGTGCTGGGTAATTAAAGTGGACATCTTTGAGTTCAACTCTTCCGGCAAAGTCTTTAAGTTTATCCCCGGATTCAGAACTGCTGTCAATCTCTGGTTTACGTTTAATCACTTGAAAGATGAGCGCCGCCGCACCCCTGGCCTGTGCGAAGGCCTCAAAATAAGGGGTGGTCTGACCGATACTGAATGTGCCCATCAGTACAGTGAAGAAGACTATTAACATTGTGCTGGGCTCGTATTTATTGCTCTTCTCATCAATGGAACGGATAATCAGTTTAACGCCATACCAAAAGGCCAGACCATAACTACAGTATATGCAGAGCCACATCACTGCCAAACCCAGTGCTGTAAATATTGTTCGCCGGACACCACTTGCTTTGGCCGGTTCCAAGTTTTTGTCATATCTTTCAATCTCTTTATTCTGACCACCGAATGCATAGACAGTCCGAATGGCGCCCAACACTTCCTCAGCGATAGCACCGGCTTTACTATAAGAGTCGGCTTCTGTTGTTGAATACCGCGCCTGAATCTGTTGTCATAGAGAGCACAGAATAAGTACTGTTTTTTTAGTTTTGTGGAGGAAATAATGAAACCAACTTTTGATATAATACTAAAAGAGATAACGAGAACCGGAGTCACAGACAGTATAACGAGAGTCAGTTCCCATCCGTAATAAAATGCTGTCCCCAATGAGAATAGAACTGTCGAGAATGAGAAAATGCACAAGGCCACCTAGCTCATAAAAGAATAAAATATGATACCAATTAATATTGGGTAAAACTTTAGTAATTACCTTGTCACCGATGCCTTCTTGAATTTTATCAAGGTCACTATAAGATTATTGTAATTATTACCAGAATTATGTTAAACAAGGTAATTACCCAGTCACTTTACTAGCAAAGTCACCGGAGGTCTTAGTGTCGAACCACGTGATGTCCTGTTTAAGTATGGCTTTAAAGAAATTGATGCGAATCCTATGGGTCTGGTTATTGGCGGCGGCGCTTAGTGTGGCCACCATAACATAGCCGCACACCATAAAAAAGGCGCCCACACCCATCATTCCATAACTATAGAAATCGGAGTCCTTTCTAAAATCATCGACAAAAAATGTGCTGTCATTGAAGAGTATTTTCTTAAGGTTGTCCACAAATTCATGTGGTTTTAATTTGAGCCGCACTTCCATGTCTTTGATGTCTGGACTCATTTCATCGATTTTTTCCCGTATTTGTGTGTCATTCAAATCAGTGGTTATGTTTGAGAAGAATATCTTATTTTTGGACATAAATTCATATAATGAGTAGTAAACGAATGTGTCGGTCAGTTTTCCCATGAATATCATGAGTCCCGGTAGTCCCGCTCCCGCTACTATTGCAAACACTGTTCCGATAGCTATCAATATCTTATCAAAAGAGGAGGCAAACCCGAACTGAAAAGAATTTTTTTTTAAAATTAATTTCTTTTCAATGTTTAATTAAATTTAACATGCTAAAAATAAATAGTTACCAAGGTAAAAAAGCCTGCTGGCTCAATCTTGTTTTCTGGGGGTGTTTTCGACTCTTCCTCTTTGGTTTCGGCACTTTTTTCATCGCTTTATTAGAAAATTTTTTTTATCAAATGTTTAGTTAAAAGAATAGTTTATTTCAATTTTGAGCCATAAAAATGATCTTGTTACTTACCCTGGAGAGTCTTTTCCATTCAAGACAATATCTGTTTTATTACTCATTTTTGTTTTAATTCATTAAAACAAATGATTTTTTTAAAATCAATGAATGAAATGATGAAATAAAATGTGGTTTTTGTGTTAGCGATGAGACAATGTTTGAGAGCCTATTATGGGTTTTGTTTATTACAAACGAAAGGCTAACGTAATAAAGAGATCAATAAAAGTTAATACAGTATAACATCGATTGTGTTAATACATCTTTAATTATTGTAAAAAACAATTAATTTTTGAATAGATTCAACATTTAATAAGTGTATATATATTGATAAGTGAGGTCTTTTTCCTCTATATGTCTAAGTTCATTTAGTTCAACAAGGTAATATTTATCTGTTGTTTATAAGAGGTTTGATTGTAATTAACTTTGGATACAATCACAGACTTTAAGTCTTATCTACACAAGAGTTTGGAATTTTGTTGAGTAACTATTCATTTAAAAAAGATGAGCAGGGATTAGTGTCACGTGATTATTGCAATATATCCTTACTAATAAGCTAGAGCATTTTATCATACCTTGCTAAGTTTTCTATTGAGTTCTTAATAATAATAATATAAAAATATTTGAAATCAATATTTAATAAGAATTATGCAAACATTCTATAATGAATATTCTAGCTTGAAACAAATTGTTTGTGCTTGTTTAAAAATAAAAATATACTAGTTACTATTGAATACGATAAGAAAAAATAGTTTTAAAACTATATTTATATTGATCTTGCTCATATTTATAACCCAAAAAAGTGTTAAAAATTACAATTTTTTATTATTGAGAGTTAAATAAAGAGAGAAAAAAGTAAATATAAAAACAATACTTAAAATTTTTATCAAACTTTTAATACAAATATATTATCTCTAATTTAAGAGAAGCGCTTTGAAAAGGCTCTTGAAAATTATCAAATAAAATTTACCTTGAGTTTATTTGTATAGTAAACGTATCACAAGTGTATTATATTAGACTCTTATCTTATCGGAAACACCTTTTGATGGGTTTTATATAAAATAAAATCTTTTCAATTGGTTTAACACATTTTTCCCATTAATTGTTTTAACGCTTATATGACAATTATTTTATTTGTGATTAGAATCTAAACTATTTGTACTTGATCACACATCAGTCAAAAGTGAAATTAAGAATTTTATTATTCTTGAACTTTAGATATTGTTTATATGTCATCCATTTTATGACCATGCGTGTTTTAGTGCGACAAACTTGTAGAAAAAAATCAATATTTGGTGCAATAAAAGAATTCAATGTTAATGTTATTATTGCCTTAATATAAAAAATTTAATTTTCTAATGAATTTTCTTGGGACAATCACCAAGGTTACAATAATTACTAGGTTATTTTTAATGACTCAATTTTAATTATTATTAACTTTTATTAAATTTTAATGAATTTTTGGAATAGGATTGAGTTGTGATCAATTTAGAAAATTAACATTTTCTATTAATATTTTGCCCTTGTTCATAAATCCATTTATACAAGATTAATATGTTCTTGATTCTAAAAAGTTTAAAGAATTTTCCCTTTCTCAATGAGCACTACCTTGCTCACTATAGTAATGTCATAAACTATTTATGAATCTGTTAATAGCTCTAAGAATTGCAGTATTTTCTGATTAAATCTAAACATTGCTTTAATAAAAATAAACAAGATCATTTTCTTTTCTTTTGGCTTTGCTTATTTTTCAAAACCATCTTTAAACAAGTTATTAATTTAAATCTATAAACACTAAAATGAATATAAATATTTAAAAAATATATTTCTATTAAATATTAAAAATTGTATATTAAAGAAAAATTCCAAAATACAGTGTAACCTCTTTATAGTATACATAATATAATTCTGTTGACTAAAACATCAATGAAAGACAGATATCAATTTAAGATCCGGATATTATAAAAAAAAGTTTTATATCCGTAAAGAGTATTAAAGGATAACTTGTTTGAAATGAAATCATTTTATTACAACTTTTCGGTTTATAATACTGTAATTTGTTTTATAACATTATCTATATGTTTATATTTAATTCTGGGCTATTTGATTTTTTATAATACCCTTGTAATAACGAGCTATTCGTTAAATCGAGCCTCGGTATCAGAGATTAAACTATATTAATAAATAAATTATTTATATGTATATACTGTTGTCTCTGTCTATAGTCATACAATTTTTAATTAAAATAAGTGTTTAAAAGAATATTTACATTTTGGTGTAAACAATCATCTATTTTATGCGTTAAATTATACAAACCCTAAAAATATTGATTTTAGTACTAAATGACTTGTTTTGCAAAGTATTTATAGAAATATTTTTGGAATTTCTATATATTTTTTTTCTCAAAACAAATCTTATAACTAGTGGTGAAAAATCTGGTTTCTTAGAACAAAGTAGCTAGAGCAAAATATTATGATAAAATTGTTGTAAACAACATTTGGTTTTCATAAGAAAAGTTAGGTTTTGGTGTATTTTATTTTTATTATTAACTGTAAATTTAAAATAAGTTTTATTTTAAATATATTTAATAAGTGGACACAACTCTTGGGTTTCATTAGAAAAGTTAGGTTTGGGTTTATTCTATTTGGGTTTATAAACAGTAAATTTAAAAAAATAGAGTTACAAATATTTATTAAAGAGAGAACAATAAACAATTGGTATTTGTTTTAATGTCTTTCATTTATACTTTTAATTCTTAAATAATTTTAATATTTAATATTGAACTCACCTTGTTGATATGCACTATGATAGTTAAACAAATTAATTAGAAATCAATGACTTCTCTTAGACTTAATAAAGTGATAAAACATTATGAGAGAAGTCATTGATTTTTATTTCATTTGTTTAACTCTCAGACCAATTGTTTGCAAACATTTTCTCAATATAAGAGTTAGGTTTCGGTCTATTTTATTCATATAAACTTTAACTTTAGAATAACTTTTAAGAATGATATGAAATTTAAAAGAATTTTTAACAAGAATTTATAATAAATTAAACTTACCAAGAATAATTTTCTCAATATTCTCCAAATTATATCTAAAAAATTAATATTTTTTAATAAAAATAATTAATTTTATAAACATTTTTAGGTAAACTTAATTATAATTTTTAATTTCTTAGCAAGTTAAATTAATTTAAATAAAAAATCTGATCTATGGAAACAAAATCAAAATGAAATTGCCTAGATAAGATTCTCAATAAGTTGTGCTGCCTCTACAATAGTCTTGGAATTAGCCATTCGTTTAGAGGCAGTGTTGAGTCTATCCTTCAATTGTTTGTCATTTAATAACTTTTCAATACCAGAGAGCAGTTCCTCTTCAGTACAATTGTGTGCATCCATTCGTAGTCCGAAACCCTTTTCATGAACTCTCTGTGCGTTATCGAACTGATCGGCGAATAACGGCATAACAATCATTGGTTTACCAAAACTGAATGTTTCGGTGACCGTATTATTCCCGCCGTGAGTTATGACCAAATCAACTAAAGGCAAGACCTTTGTTTGCGGAACATTCTTCTCTCCCCACATATTGTCCGCCAATTCATACTTATCGCCCAAAAGTCCTTTCGATACAATATATTTGTGTTTAGATTTGGACAGAATAGCGATCAGTCTTAGCATTAACTCAATGTTAATGCTTCCCATTGAACCCAATGAGAAGTAAATCAGTTTCTCATTCTTTTCGTCACTATTCTTGAGTTGTTCCGGAAGGACAAACCCTTCCTCTCCCTGTCTTATGAGTGAATCAATTCGGAACCACTTTTCAGGAATGGGTCTGAGGTCTGTGTAATCCAGTTCTTCGGGATATTGATATACATTAAGATAAGGAGAGTCAGGAATAAGTCTTTTATTCGTATTGATTGGAAAACCCTTTTCTTTCAACCATTGGTTATATAAAAGGCTATTCTTTTCAAACATATTTTTATTCAATTCTCTGAATTCCTTCCACTCAACCGACTCTTTGTCGTGATTTGCGGCCAAACCTTTTAATGTCATATAAAGAGATGATAATATAATTGACTTAAACTTTAGAAAATTTATCATGTTAATTTTATTATTAACCAATAAGTATTTAACTAGATATTTAAACACTTACCTGAACTTCCAGGGGGTGTTCTCTCATCATCTATCACAAATAATGGATTTCCACTAAATAAGTAGACCCATGGTTTGCCCGAATAGATAAGAGAGGGTCGACCAATAAAGTCATCTATTACAATGATATCAGGGCTAATTTTATCGACTACCGGTTGAAACACATTGACATCATTTTTGATGGTTTCCTCGACCATATACTTAAACACATCCCAATCGGCCATAATTTTGAACTTTTCTAGCGCTGTTCTTGAAGACAAGAGTCCACTTTCTAAGAGTTTTTGAACCCTTTCTACAGGAGTTACAGTTTTGGCCTCTCCTTCAGTTTCATTCTTCACTTCTTTGATTACTTCCACTTCAAAGCCATAAGAATTAAGGTTTTGCTTCGATTGTTCGGACACCAGAAAAATGATTTTATTTTCCCTACTTTTAAGAGCTTCAGCCAAACCTATGCACGCGTTAATGTGTCCCACACTCTCTACCGGCACAAACAGTATTGTCTTTTTCGCCATATTTTATGAATATTGCCTTCAATTTGTTTAAATCAAAAATTATTTTAAAAATTGAAATAAACTTTTTTTGTGCACTAATTGTACTTTTAATCGACTTTTAGGCAAAAGTTTAAGTTTAATCATCAAATGAATGTATGATAAAAATGTTATCAATATTTGTTTCTAATCACTTAAACATATTATTTAGTTTTGATATCCTAAATATATAAAGAGCAAAGAGATAATCTAATCTTGGTAAATATTTGCTGTTCATTGTTAATATTTATAATATATCCATGTAACATTATATGGATTTATAAGGTTTTGATTTATTCTTTGATTTAATTTTATATTAATAATTATTTTAGGATTTAATTTGAATAATATAATCTAGTTAAATGATTTTCTATCTTGAACAATTTTGAATATATTAGAAATAATTAATTCTATATTTATTTCATAGATTATATAATACTTATATAATATAACAATAAATATAATTAATTTAAAAGTATAATAAACTATAAATGTGATTGCTTAATATAATTTATTCTTGCAAGAATTTTGCAATAAATAAAAGCTCTGATAAATATTCAAACAAATAAATATCACTGTGAGAAAAATGCTATTAACTAACCTTGGTAATTATTGTGTAGAATATTCTGATAATCAAATACTTAATTTCACTGATGAAATAATTGAGAACAGAACTATCATGGTCACTCCTATTCATACGGCTCCATATGTTATTCTAATGTAATTCAAAATAAAATAAATCAACCTTGTTTAAATATTATTCTATAGAAATACCGACAAATATGAAGTCTTCAAAATGTGCGGGGTCAGGTTGATGATGGTTATAGAATTAGCCAAACTCACCAAGTCAAGGTATAGTATTTATATACTCCAAATTATTTTAATTAAACTAGATAATTTTCATGATAATTATTAAATATTATATATTATCAAGTTAATTTTTCATTTATAGAATTAAGTTGAGAGGAAGAATGAACGCGTTCAAATTCATGGATGATATTTCAAGTGGAAATTTTCACTTGCTAATAACCCCGGCATTATCTAATCAGTATGATACTTATAAAAGGGAACTTATAAGTAACCTTGGTAGATCACAAGTACTTGATTTCTATGAAGTGGACACCATTGTTGCTAAAAAATATCCTGGTTCAATTGAACTATTTCCGTACTTAAAAATATATTCCATCTATTTTTGGCTAGCTATTTTTCTATGTGTTACCTTGCTCACATTATTATCATCTATTAATATTAAGTTATTTTATACTGAACTTAGACTTAAAGAATACGCACAGAATATGTGGAACTACTCTATAAGTATTATATCGATATCTATACCAAAACTTAAGCCAAGATTATTATTCAGTGTTTGGTTATTAACAACACTTTATATTAACAAATGTTTTTCCGCGTATTTACTCGACTTTATGGTCAGATCAGTTCCAATGGTGACAATCAATACATTAGAAGATATAGCGTTAAGACCGCAAATGAATATCATATGCAGAGGTGACACATCTCTTAAGAATTTTGTTGACTCCAGTAACTCAACTCTGGCTAAAATGCTTTCCACAAAATTAGATACTTATTTAAATTATGTGTACGATGATGTTGCAATTAAACTAGCAACTGGACTTAATAATGGCTCGGTGGCTTTTGTCAATGATAGAATTTATATAATAAATGCCTTAATAGCTATTATGCAAGAATATAATACCTCGTTTGAATCGATGCATATTTCAACTGATAGTATGAATTATGAGCCAACTTTTGTTCTTTTTAATGATGATATGCCTCAATGGATTAAAATTGCTCTTGAACA
>JAQFZM010002880.1:0-12328 GCA_034695785.1 Galumna obvia | reverse complement strand
AAAAGATTTACATTTTGTTGAGACGAGTGGCTAATAAGGCTTAAATGTGGACACATTTCACTCAAGTTATGGGTCGAACAATAATTAGTCATTAATTGATGTTTTTTTAATAAATCATTTTTAAGTTTTGTTTTAAAAGCAATTCATTTAAAATTCCATTGATTTCTGAATACATTTTATCATTTTACCTTATCTTTAATAAAAGTTGTATTTCACAAATGAAACTCAGACTCAAAACTAGATACCATTAAAGTTGAGACACAAACCAAGTTTATAACTTAATATTTAGATGCGGAATCTTTGAATTGCGCGCTTAAAAATGTCATCAAGAAAAAAGTAAACCAAGAAAAAATGTCTAAAATTAAAAAATATTTGAGGTCTTTTTAAAATCATTTGTTATCTTTAGAATTCAACTTTAGAGAACATTATTCATAGCCAGGGCATTCCAGAAGGCGGAGTTATCACAAACAAAACACTGCCAACCCCTTGACTTTACCCAAATAAATAGTGACATTTTAGCGCCAAAACTATCCTCCCTTTGTTTACTACTTTGTATTCCCACCCATGAATATTGTGTTACATTATCTGTGATTAGGTTACTCTGTTTTTCCCCAAATATGCTATGGAGACCAATAAACATAGCAACTGGAATGCCCTGTTCATAGCCATTGGTCAGTACATTCTCTTTATAATAGAGATTTGATTTTGAAACAACGTATAGTAAAGGTGAAATATTAAATATATAAATGACTAATATAAAGTTTAATTTTTATATTAACATGGTAATAGTATTTATGAATGCAAAAATATCGCTACCAATATCGCTACATTTGCCGCATCTAATTTATAACCGATAAAACTTAAGTAAAGTCAGGTTTGAATTTCATTTATGAATAACACAGAAATTCTTAATCAAAAAAAAAGTAAATATAAACTTATTTTAATTATTGCATTTGATTTAATTAAGATAATAAAATAAATACTTTTACTCAATAATCGCAAAAGAATTGTCGGTAAAAGTGATGAAGAATTGGATGATTTATTTTGTGGTATTTGTCACGACGTTTATGAGGAACCGGTGGTCACCAAATGCTGTCAACAAATGTATTGTTGTGTTTGAATTAATGATTGGTTTATAGAAAACAATACCTGTCCTAATGACCGAACAAAATTAACTTGTACAAGTCTTATGCCGGCCCCGCGTTCTTTAGTTAATTTGATAAACAAAATGAGTATTAAATGTGAGTATTATTCGAACGGATGTGAAGTCATAACAACTGTTGAAGAGATTAAGAATCACATCAAGACTTGTAATAAAAGACCAGTTCTTGAATGTAATTCTTGTGAGGAATCAAAGAAAGTGATCACTAATTATGAAAAAGAAATCAAAGAATTAAAAGAATCCTTTATATCGATGAATGACCAAGTACAAAAACTTCAATTTAATAATCGAATCGGGAACTCTTTCCTTAAATTGGAAATCGAAGAACTCAATAAACAACTAAAAATGAGCGAGGTATGTGACAACCATTTTGAAGAAAATTACATTTATTTTTATATATTATGAAGAAAGGGTTAATTATTGAAGCAAGAGCATATCGCCCTTCTTTTGATGAGGTCAACAATTATATGAATATGAGTAAAGATATGATCCAATCATTTCTTAATATCACCACAAATGCAGTCAACAATTCAGACAACAATCAGTTGCATAAAATTGCGGAACAAATTAAAAATGAATTTAATCTAAAGTGGAATGACTTCGATATTATTGTTTATGTTTTTATTGGAATTTGTGGAATAAGTTTCTTACCTATTCATCCCCTTTTCAGAGTAAAATTTGGACCTCTAGTTATTAGAGCCTTTAAAATTGAGGCAATAAAGTTAGTGAAATAAAACTGAATTTATTGTTTGTAAACCATTAATAATAAACTTATAATAAATAAAACAATATTTTATTAGATTTTTAAACTGAATAAAATTAATTTAAATAACAAACATTTTTAGAAATATTTCTAATATTAGTGATTCAAAAATGTTATCAAATAATTATATTTAGAGAACAGTTTACATGTATTTATTACTAAAAATTTAAATGAAAATTAGTTTGAAATTGAAAATTAAATAATTATTTATTAATTAAAATATCAAAAAAATTATCAATAAAGTGATTTTAGAACCCTTATAATATAAGGCTTATATCATTCAATACAACTCAGCCCTCATTCATAACTCACTGCACAACACATTCTTTCAATACAAGTGTTGAGAGTATTGTAAAATTATTATAATAATTATGTATCACTTATTTAAAGATAATTTGAAAAATTTTATTGTTATCAATGAGTTAATGATGTGCCCAAAGTTAGGTTAGATATTTTGGTGATATTTCTCATATGAAAAGTATATTTAATTTTAAATAATAATAATTTGTTTCCAATGAGTTATTTTGAAATCAAAAGTTTAATTTTAGTTTAAAAATATTTCAAATAAAGAGATAATTTAATTAAATGAAAAACTTTGAAAATGTATTTTCTTCTATTGTTTGGAATTTTACTCCAAATCTATTTAGTTATTTTTGAAATTTGAGTACCGCTGAATGGGTTGATCAGATAATACATATTTCGATATAAATTCAAAAAAGTTTAGAAGTTCATAGTAAAAAATATCCTCTTCATCTTTTTCATTTTCAATGTCAACTACTTTTAAATATTAATAATTTATTTCCTATTATAGCTTTTGTTATTAAATATATAATTTCGACTAAAAGTATTGGAAGTGAGTCTGGTAAATATACCCTTAATATTGTTAATATTGATATTAATCTATATTCTTTGAATATGAAGGAAGAGTTGATTAATGAAGCAAGATCATATCGGCCCACTATCGATGACGTGAATATTTATAGTGATATGATTGAGGCAATGGCAAGCTCATTTCTGAATCACTCTATCAAAGCGGTCAACAATTTAATGAATAATGAGTTCAATAAAATCGCTGAACAGTTTAGATATAAATTGAATGAGAGGTGGAATGACTTCCAACTTATTCTTTATGAATGTACTGAAAGTTTTCTGGAAATGAATAATTTTCCTGTTTATAAAGGGGATGTCCAGGTTTAATATGGACCTTTATATATTTATGCATTTAAAATTGATAATAACTAATTTTAGCAAGTTAAGATTAAGTCAATTAGTGGCCAAAGAAATCAATTGTTTGACTATTGATTAAAATATTTTTAATACATAAATGTTTGCATACATTTGCATACATATAATTAATTAAATAAAATTTTGTATTTTTCTAACAGGTGTTTAACCAGGCTCGATTGATTGATGTAAAAATATTCATTTAAACGTTCAAATAAAATACTATTTCTTATTCAAATTTTACTGATTTTATTGTTTTATAACTCATAAATTCATATACAAATTGAAGGCATTTTCATTTGCTAGTTCATTTAAAAATATACCTTTTAATAATTACTTGAATATCAAATTACCCTTGCTAAACATTGTTTCGTGATTAAAATTCTACTGTAAATGAACGTTAATGACGAATGACTATTAGTAATGTATTTAAAGTGGAAACAAATTAATAAACTTTAAGAAGTTTTCATTTTTACTGTGATTTGTATTTATTTGAGATAAAATGTGTTTTTATTTAACGTTTTATTGGTTTTAATAATTAAATAGTAATTAATTATAATTTAATTGTTGATAAAAATAAATTACAACACTATTATGTAACTGAAAGAATCTTTGGGTCAGAAGTGAGCAAAACATACAATAATTTATGGTTTGTTTTATTTCAACAGATAATATAATGTCTTCAATCGAAGAGATGAAAATAAAATATATTTCCTTATTTAATATAATATAGCTTTTACGCTGTACCTGGGATATAAATACAATATTTGACAAAATTATATTTTAATTAAAATTGTAAACCAATAAAAATGTTAATTTTTTTTAAATAAATAGATTTTTAAATTATTTTTTTTATCAAGTAAATTTAACTAACTTATCAAAGTTATTGACATTAAATATAATTAATAAAATTAATAATTCTATAAATTTATATAAAACTATTAAATAAAACATAAATATTATATGATATCATTTTAAAAGTTGTTTTGAAATTGTATAAATTAAATATACATGTACTATAATTAATAATAAACAATTCTTGTTTAAAATCAATACATGTATATTTAAAGAAATCCTGTTATTAGAAGGAAATAAGTCTGTAATAAAAGTCAAATATATTATTTAAAAATTTTATTTCTTCATTTGCCATGATATTAAATAAAACTTTACTAAAAGAAATTCATTAAATAATTGGTAAATAATGAATATTTTTCAATATATTTTATTTCCATTTGGTTTTACCGGAAAATATAAAATTTTAGACCAGATATTAAAAGGATATAATCTTACCCTAATTATATCTATGCTAATGGAATTTTTTGTCGCCATATTTGTTGAAAAAGATTATATGCTTAAGTGTTATTTTTTAGTTTTGATTTGGTATCCGATTAATTCAGGTTACGCTTATTATGTCTTTCTTAAACTATATGACAATTTTATTGAAATGTTGGACGAAATTATTGATTTTGAAAGAAATGTTTCTATGAAGAGAAATAAGCATGGTGATATATTGTCGATTTTCTTTACTTTATTAATTGTTTTAAATGTATCGAATGAATATTTTGTTCTTTTAGATGAAGAGAAAAGCATTGAATTTAATTATTTTAACACATTTGCAAGAAATTATTTACCTACCATGAGCAATTTTAGTTTATATTTCACAATATTTTGTGGCTCATATTATTTTTTTTCTATGTGTATTATCGAGTTTATTTATTTACAACTCATAATGAGATACTATCAAACGATTAAATATACAAATGATATCATTTCAAACTACCTCTCAATTCGACCCAATTCTGTGATTAGACATCAAATCAATGAAATTATTCGAAATTTTGACAAAAATGATGAAGAATTTAAAAAAATTAATTCAATTAAATATATTTTATTGAATAATATTTTTAGTAGAAATTTAAACGCGTACTTGATTCATTTAAATTGTAAAATGTTTAATTATGATATGAATTTAACAATAATTAATATTGTTTCAATAGTTTTAATAGATGCTTATTATATTCTGGTTCATTTATTTATTTTTATCAAGAGTTATGAGAAAACTATATTAATTAAAACAATAAATATGTGGATATCTTTCATTTAATTACATTACAGTGTTTCTCACCCCGTTTTCTGGTTATTGTAATTGTTTTTTCGCTTATTTAAATTGTCTTTGATAACGCGCAAATGTCTTTCTGTTTGTTTCAATTGATTTTATTATTTTGACTTTTGGTACACATTTAAAACGATAGCGGCCAAAGGGTAAAAAATTAACTCTTATATACTGCTTAAAGAATGTATTTTCATCAAGATAAACTATTAATTGGACACTTTTATGTCCGACCTCATTTCGGGTAATTTCGGGTGTTAAAAGCTGCCGCTTAAAGTTGTATACATCATACTTAATAAATAACAAAATCATTTGAAAAAACTTGAAAGAAATTTGAGCGTTAGGAAAGAGAATTGAAATAAGCGAAAAGACAATTACAATAACCGGAAAACGAGGTGAGAAACACTGTATTTTAATAACAAGTATTTTATATTTATGTCATATAATGTTCAAAATAATGATTTATTTTTTTATATTTTAAGTATATTTTTGTATTTTAGATATTTTATTTAATTTAAATAAATATGGAATTTTAATACATGGTACTTTTAAACAAAATAAACATATAAAGAAATTTTCTTCGTCATGTATATTATTTTTATTAAAACAAAAACTTTGACTTTATTGTAAAATTTACCTTGTTCACAATCACATGATTACTACAATCATTACACTCAAGTATATTTTCTTTATTCATTATTTGATTAAGATTATTTTCCAATAAAAATGATCTAAACACTTTTTCAGAGAATATTATAATTGAACAATCACCAATGATAAAAATTGTGAACTTGCAGTGGTTAGAGATTCAAAAATAAGTGAGCGTTTGATAAATCGGAAAATTCAGATATGACATAAACTTATGTTTACTTAAAGTTAAGAAATAAATATTTCAATAATCTCTTCATTTTAATGCTTTAAATTTATAAGTAATCTTAATTTAATTTTTTTTATAAATTGTGTAATTTAACTTTTATTGAAATTCAATTGAAATAATGACAAATATTTGAATTAATTTTTATATTTTAAAAATTGTTTAAACATAATTGAATTTTTATTAATATTTGTGTAAATTAATTTGTTTCTTTGGAATTTAATTATTTTTTAAGTGCTTCTATTTTTAGTAAATTGTGTTTATTTTTCAAATATGATTTATTTTTAATGATTGAAATAAGTGCCAAACGCGCCAAAATTTATAAAATTAAAATACAATTGATTTTCCCGAATAATGAAAAACGCTCACTTATTTTTGATTCTCTAAGCATTGCAAGTCCATAATCTGTTATCACTGACAAACCCTAAATTCAAGCCAAATTGGTCTTCCAATTTTCAAAATTGACTTTTCTCCAAGAACACTTATATTGAAGTCAAAGCTAGAAAATTCAATTTCCAGAATTTAGTTTAAAACTTGAACAATTTCAATTGCATAATCAGAGAAAGGTATTTTACTACTAACTATTTTAAGCTTATTACCGTACTCAATGAACCTAATAAATTGTAAATTCCCTTTTTCCTGAACACCCACTTTCAAACTTGGTTATTTTAGTTGCACGTGAAAAATATATTTGATTTAATTTTTTTAAATTTGCAAATAATTTAGGCGCTGTTGAAGATTCTCTCATTTGTTTCTCAATAGGAATCAATAACAGGAATTATAGCTCAAAGTTCTCTAAAATTATAAAATATTCTTTATTTGAATTAATTAATGTGTTAATAGTAAATATTCATAAACTGCAATTAAAGACAGTCCTGTAGACATAGAAACCAGATCTCCGATATGGAACAAAATATCCAATATTGTGAATATAGAGCTATATTTATGTATTGTGCGCTCTGTTGTACAGTACCTAATGCTAACTAAAGAACAGAGATTTTCTCATTCCTCAGTATTCCATTCCAAATTGAAATAAGTGTTGAGAAGTAATTCAATATTTAATAGCCTTACATCTCTTTCATAGTATTCAAAGAAAAACTTTTGAACACTTATGTCGTAATTACTATTGATTGGATTATTGTTCCAACATTTGGGCTGACATTTAAGTAAACTATTTATTCGCTTTTCTAAGTCGTAACACAAATAATGTGAAAATGTTTTTCCTTAAGAAGGAGGTAATCATTTCAGGCAGTCACCGATTTAAATGATCTTGGTATCTATAGAAAGCTTATAATTTATAGAATTGATATATTGAATTATTTTTGGCGAATGGATATCTGTTCACTTAAATTTCGGCAAATTTAAATTGGCATTTAAAGCTCTAAAGAAAGATAAGTTTTGTCCTAGTTAGTAAGCAATAGTAAATCATAGTTTGAACCTTGCAAAGCTTTCATAAATACATGCATATTTGAACTAAGAATTTAATTAATGAGAATGAAAATTGATATAAAAATGTGTAAACATTCATGTTCATATGAAAATTTCAAAGTTCAAATTATGCTTTACTATTTCTTATTAACTTGGATAAAACCTATCTTTCTTTAAAGCTTTTAATGCCAATTTAAACAAGCCGAATTTTACGTGAACAGATGTCCATTCGCCAAAAATATTTCAAATTATCGATTCTATAAATCATAAGCTTTCTAAAGATACAAAGATCATTTAAATCAGTGACTGCCTGAAATTATTATCTCCTTCTAAGTTAGAGATTATAAACATGGTCAATTCCAGAAGAAGTGCAAATTTTGAAAAATAAGATTTTAAAAACCTAAATGACCTAGTATAAACCTAATTGCTTACCACTCCTATTGAATTTCCAGTTTATTCGTATCCATACCGTTATCTCTAGTGTAGGGGTGTTCTGTCATTGATTGTGAACTTTGATGTACACAAAGTTGAACATTGCAACAAGCATGGTAGTTTTATTCAACATTTATTAACCATAGGCAATTCTTTTCCAAAACATTACCTTTCTTGAAAAAGGAATTATTGTAAAATCAGGATATGTTTCAAATATTTTAGTGTTGTTCTCAAAATAATCAAGGCAATCAGTTCGATATGGCTTCTTTAGCATTGATGTGGATTTGAGCTTGATGAATACCTGATAGTAATAACCCGGTTCTAAATTGTAAGCATAACTCAATGAGTCTCCTATTTCTGAGTTGTCGTGAAGAGTAAGTCTTCCACTTATAGGAAGATCTTTATTTGTGTACTCTTTTGACACAATATTCAGTTCAAATCTAGCGATTTCGTGAAATCGAAGAGAGTTTGTTTTATTGTCTAATTTAGACTAGATAAAATTAGTAAAAAATCTTAAACACTATTTACCGCAATCCTTATTTTGACATAATAATTAGTGTCTATACTTGGCCATTTTATGGAAATAAATGAAACCGACGCCATTTTTTGCAATGATTTAATAACTTCTTTATCGGAAAATTTCATTTGATTGTTTACATTGATAGCCATTCGAACAAAGTGTGAGTCGCATTTATCGATATAATGAAATTATTTTGTGTTGTAGTCATTTCAAAGATATCACTCAAATGAGTACTTTTCATATAATCTTTTGTAAAATTTGATAACTCTTTCAACTTTTATCATATAATTAGAAATATTTGTAATCATATATTTAATATTCTAAGAGTCTTCCCATTAGTTTATTAGTTTTACGAAATAATTTTTCTAGTTTAACCTTGGCAATTCTAAAACAAAAATTATTGATTTATATTACCAAGATGCTATTATTTAACTTACATATTAATGTTGCAAAGAATGATTCCGGGCAGTGGTAAGAGTTTCATCTCTTCCACCAAAACCTTGACTTTTGTCGGAAGAGATGTATATTTTCTGATTATTTGAATCGATTGATAACAACAGAAACCACAACAAATCAAAACAAACACCACTTTTAACAACTTATTTATTGCCGAATATAACTTATTCCCACTCTCTTTAAAGGAGTCAAAGGCTTCTTGAATTTGAAATCACTTTCTTTCCTTTGATGATCTTGGTTACCATGACTTGTCCATTGGATTTTATTCTTAACAAAATATTTATTAGTAATCGATCGATATTAGTGATCGATAAATACATTTATGTTTAAACAAATTAATTTAATTCATAAAATAATATTTAATGAATCAATTTGTTTGAATTGTTTATCGTTTTTCTTGAAATTATTGATGACTTTATTAATTTGATGTCTAATTACAGAATCGAGTGTTAGTTTGAAATGAAATCATTTAATCATTTCATAGTATCGGACATTCAGTTCAAAATAAATGAACTCAAATGAACAAAACCATAAAATAAGATTAAATTTATATAAAGAATTAAGTCTTACTTTAAGTTTATAAATAATTTATTATTTGAAATAATTTAAAATTCAATATTTATGAAACTTTTATCTGATTCATAATTAATGATTATTGTTCTAGTACATTTCCTTTCAGACCTTTACGTAATTCTTTATAGCCTTTTAAAAACTTTATTATATTTATTGTAATTATGAGTGGTTTTATAAATAGTTATCATTAATTATCTTGTACATTTCCTTTGAAATTTTTTATTTAATACCTATTTATATCCCAAGTACATCCCTAAAAGCTAAATTATATTAAATATGGAAATATACTTAATTTTCATCTATTCGATTGAAGACATTTTATTATCTGTTGGAACAAAACAAACCATAAATTGTTGTATGTTTTACTCACTTCTTCTCACTCACCCACAGATTGTTTTAGTTACTTAATAGTGTTGTAATTTATTTTTATAAACAATTAAATTATAATTAATTACTATTTAATTGTTAAAACAAATAAAGCGTTAAATAAAAACACGTTTTATCTCAAATAAATACAATTTTGACAATATTTTGAGTTAAAAATCGTTTAAATTGAAATTTCCTATCAAAATTATCGATATTTGATAGCAATTTTTACCCAAAAAATTCATTTGGCAAAATATAGCTTTGTGAGTGAAGTAGCATGTATAAATAATAATTATAGTACTTATTAACATTTAAATAGATTAAATTAGTAATAAAAAGCTTAATAGTGCAAAAATAGGTTTTTTTGAGGTTTTTGAAAAATACCCTACCCTAATACCCTCCCCTAGGATTTTTCCCAATATACCATACCACCCCACCCCTAGAGCCTCGACCTTTCGCCATCCCTGCATTTTATTATTTTTAATATCAAATTACATTTCATAATTTACATTAAATTATTTTTTTTATCACATTGTAGTCTGTAAACCTGTTCAACATAATTTGAATAAACATGGTAATTTTAAATAAATTTAAATAAATAATATTTAAAAATAACTTGCCCTTGGTAATTAATCTTTCAATAATTATTTTTAATGTTTGTTTGAAATGTATTTAATTTATTATATTTTCTTATAAAATAGTAAGACTTCCTTTTAAAATTCAGAAATGGATTTATTTTTTATGATTCAAAGATGAGACTAAATTTTATTTCTTTATTTTAATTTCAATAAATAAAATAAATGCAAGTATATTTAAATTTTTATAAAAAACGACTTATATGTATTAATCGATTAAAAGAATTGTTAAATTAACTAAAAATATATTCATCAATTCACACAATTGCTCATAACGAAATTTGGGAACCCTTTCTTTAAAAGAAATAATTCATTCCTCAAATTTCCCTAAAAATTAATCTACTGAATAATGAAGTCATACTTTGAATGTTTCGTTACATTAAATTCAATACTTTATTATTAAAACAAAATTTCATTTAATTTCGAGAAAGGATTCCTTTTTATAAATTCTCAAAGAATTTTCGGTTAAGGTTTGGAAAATGAATTTAAGGAAAGGGAAGGGTTGGAAAAACATAATAATGTTGGAAATATAGTTCAGACAATTAACTTCTCTTTATTGAGTTATTTATAACTTTCACTTATTTCTATAAAATATTCAAAATTGAGGTTAATAATTTATTTCAAATTTATTATATACAGGAATGCTTAAAAGTATAGGAAGATAAAATTGGGGAATTTTTTCTTTATCACAGAAATGGAAGAGACTGTAGGCTGTGCTATCCTTCTCTGAAGATTTACCCTTTTGTTAGTAACGGGAATATTTCGTCTTTTTGATAGAAACAAAAGAATTGGCAAGCTGTGCTTTACCTAGAACTTAACCCTTTTTAGTATGGGGAAATTTCGCCTTTTTGAAAGAAACCAATGATAGTGGTAGATTGTGATTTCGTTTTCTGATGACAAACCCTTTTATTATTAGCGGGGAAATTTCATTAAATTGATAAAAACGAGAAGAGTTTGTAAGCTGTTATATCCTTTTCTGGTGACCAAAACTTTTGATATTTATGGGAATATTTCTTCTTTTATATAGAAACGGAGGGGGTGTGGTCTGTGATATCATTCTCTAATGAACAACCCTTTTATTATTAACGGGAAAATTTTGTTTTATGATAGAAACGGGAGGATGTTGTAGGCTGTGATATCCTTCCCTGGTGACAAAACATTTTGTTTGTAAAGAAGAAATTTCGTTATTTGAAAAAACGGAAGGGAGTGGTAAGCTGTGATATCTTCTAGAAACCAGTACTTTTGTTTGTAACGGGGAATTTTCGCCTTTTTTAAAGAAATCGAAGGGCTGGTGGGCAATGATAGCCTTTTCTTTTTACCAAACTTTTGATATTAATTGAAAAATTTCGTCTTTTTGATAGAAGTGAAAGAGTGTGTGTGTAAGTTCTTATATCCTTCTCTGGGAACAACTCTTTTTGTAGTATCGGGTAAGTTTCGTCTTTTTGATAAAAAGGAGTTTGTTTTGGATAAAAAATCCTTCTCTTGAGACCAAAACTTTTGTTAGTAGCGGGGAAAGTTCGCATTTTTAAAAAACTAGAAGGGAAAAGTTAGGTTGTGATAAGTTTCTCTCCTGACCAATCTTTTTGATATTAACGGAGAATTTTTGTCTTTTTGATAGAAAAAGAGAAGTGTGTGTAGGTAGTTGTATCCTTCTCTTGAGACTAACCTTTTGTTAGTAACGGGTAAAGTTCGCCTTTTTGATAGAAATAGAAAGGAGTGGTAGGCTTTGCCCTCATTGCCAATCACTCACATAACAAATTACAAATTACAAGAAACAAAGAAACC
>JAQFZM010002879.1:0-12330 GCA_034695785.1 Galumna obvia | reverse complement strand
ATCAAATTATTCTAAAAATTTGTTAAAAAATATACTATTATTTAAGAATTAATTTCCCCATATAACCGTTAATTAAAATATTAAATATTTGGTAATTATTGTTCACTATATAATCATTTATTTATTTTTGTTTATTATATTTTTACAACTGTTTCATTTCAAATGTTATAATCAAATTAATAAACATGTTCAATTTATGGAAAATTGGTTTTTCAAGGGTATGACAAACATTAAAATTCTCGAAATGAATAATAGAAATGTCGAAAATAAAAAGAGTTTTAACGATCGCAGGGATTGAAGAATATATAGAAGAAATGAGTGACGGAGAAGTAATTCAAGTTGCAATTCTGCCTCCATTAGAAGACGGAAATGTAACAGAAGAGGTGGATATAGATGAAGACTGTCTCGTAAGTGTTATTCCTATAGATGTTTGTGGAGAACTTCTTATATCACATGAAGAGTTATCAATAGAGGGGTCAAATATTTCTAATGATAAACAAACATATTTGGAAAATTAAAAATGGTTTCAACAAACAGATGTCGAATTTAAAACTCCTCAAACTTTCAGATTCACATCCAGAATTAATAACTCTCCCAATTTGAATTATTTTTGAAAATCCTTTCCATTGAATATATGAAAGATTTGGCTGAACAAACACAGTTATATGTAATGCAAAAGGGATTTGAATTTAATGTCAGTGCTCAAGATATCGGAAAATTACTTGGATTATTATTATTTATTACACAATTTGGAATATTTAGTGAGGTTTTAGCATTGATGAATCAATGGTTCCTTATTATGGAAATAATTCCTGTAAAATGTTTATTAAAGAAAACCTATTAGATTTCGTTATAAAGTATGAATGTAATGCTCATCCAATGGTTATCCTTATAACAGGCAAATATATTCGGGAAAAGAATCAGATGAATCGGGGCCTTTAGGAAAAAGAGTTATCAACAAAATGTTAGAATAGAAAAAACTTCAAATCATAAAATTTTTTTCGACAACTTTTTCACGTCATATGATTTATTAAAAGAATTGAAAACTAAAGGATTTCGCTCAACCGGTACTGTCAGAGATAATCGATGCCCTTTGCTAAATGTAAAAGATTTTAAAAAACAAACTAGAGGTTATTTTGTATATAAAAATGATGGTATTGTAGAATTTGTTCGCTGGAATGATATTTCAGTTGTGACAATTGGTTCAAATTATTTATCCCATTCACCAATTAATAAAGTCAAACGTTATTCTAGAAAAGATAAAAAATTAAAAGAATTCACCTAGACATTTAATCGCAAAATATAATGAAGGTATGGGTGGTGTGGATTTATTAGATCGATTATTAGATTCTTATAAACCTCAATACAGAAGTTAGAAGTGGTTGGGGAATTCGTTCTCTAATGGGTTGAATATGGCATTAGGGGCAAGTTGGAGAATCCGTTGTGAAATTCATGAAAAAAGGAACAAATATCACATTTGGAGTTTTTAAGAAGTGTGTCACTAATGCTTTTACATTTGAAAGATCAAAAGAATTCAATTCCTGAATTGCGAACAAAAACTCCAATAGAATTGAGAGCAACTGATGACAACTACTGTTAACTCTCCTATCTTGAATTGGTTGGGACCAGGATTTTGAATTCAAAATAGGAATAATACAAAATAGAATTTGTGACAAGAATATCTAATTTATTTAATTATATGAATAAATATTAAGAATTATATGATTTAATTATGAAATTTAATTATATTTGTTGATTGTAATTAACACGTAATTCATTTGTTTTAAATTTCTTTGATAAAGGAATTTTGTAACGGAAATTTTATTCATATTATTGTTAAAAACTTCATTTCAATTTGTTTTTTAAACAAAATGAAAGTTTAGAGATGCACACAATAGCTTATGGGACACGACTTTGAATTCAAGATACAAGTTAGAAGGTTCAAGATAGGTGAGAAATTTTATTAGGTTTTCTATGTGAAAGAATCGGGTCTTAAAATTTAATTCAAGATAGACAGGAATTCAAGTTACGAGAGTTCAAGATAGGAGAGTTAACTATATCTCATTACAACAACTCAAGGAAGATGTGCTCAGTTTTCAAAGAATACAAAGAAGAAGTGTTTCAAATGTGATAAACTTTTACATCAAAATTGTTACAGAGCTTTTCATAATATTATAAATAATTTTAAGTATTAATTATAAAATAAATAATACTTTTTCTTATTTTAAAATAATTTTTCATATTGTTGTAAAAGAACAAAGTTCCACTTATGTAACAATCGAATTTATTCAGTTAAAATGATCAATAAATTTTTTTACTTTTAGTTTATCTTAATTAACATGTTTTATCGACAAAAATAAATTTAAATTAATATCTGATCACAGGGACTTGTCTTGGTCTTTAAAGGTTAATGTCCCTTATTCTTTATTGGTGTCGAAACAACAGGCCGGCAATCCTAACCCTACACAAATCAGGATACGTAAAAAACACATTGTACCCGATCGTAAGCAACCTCGACCCTCCAACTAAGTCTTTCAACCACATTCACCCATCATTTGCGCAGTCTGCCCACAGGACGCCTTCCTGTTGGCTAAACCAAATTAACTCAAAAAAAGCCAAAAAAAACTTGTCTGGAGTCTATATAATGGCATTCTCTGCACATATTCAAACCAAATGTGATCTCTCGATCTTGAAAAGTTGCGGCTCGACATTTAGAAATTTTCTAATGACTGACTTCTTAATCTTTTCAATTCTACTAATCTCCTGAGATATCTCATTTGGGCTGCTTTTTCCCGATAACGCATTCTATTGGTCATAACATAAGTTTCATTATCATGGGTGAGAGTAAGGCAAATCAGAGATTTTCAAACGGAGAGTTTTGCTTCTTTGTTAAGCTCTCGATCAAAGGGAAGCGAAAGATTTAGCTCTTTAAATAAAATTCCATTCTTAACTATACGAATGTCAATCTCAGTCTCAACCATACACACACTAGTGAATGTGAACCCGAGATACACTTATTTCTTCACCTGCTTCAATAACTATAATTGTTTATCCGAAGCACTGGTTAAACTTCAAACCAATGATTTGATATTGAGTGGAAGCTTTAATAAAGTCGATTCTATTTTTAATCTACTGCAAATTCCAATCAAAGAGATGGTTTAAATAGTATTTAATAAATTATCTCTAGTTTTGCATTAAAATACAGGTCTTAATTAATAAATTCTACTTTGAATGTAGAAATGAATGTCAAGATTGACAAAAAATTGTCCTTAAGAAATATTTACTTATGTATTGTCCGATCATTGATTGTTATATCAAAAGAAGTTTCTTGAAATATAAATACATTTTAAGTGATAAACAATTTATTTTAAGTGAAGAAAATCTACAAAAATATAATTAATTGTTTTTAAGATTAAAATTGAAATTTTATATAATTTTTATTAAAATATAAATGCTTTTTTAAATCCCTATTCGAAGGGTTTTCTATACCTATTATATTGCATATTTAGGGAATAAAAATGCCTTTTTTAAATAGTCTGCTAATTATTCAAAATAAATATAGTGAAAACCTTTTAAAATCGATTGATCCATTCAAAAACTATCGAAGTTTATGTAACCTTACATAGTTTTTTCCTCGACTTTAAGTTTATTTGGATTTTAAAATATTATAACAAAATGTTAATTTAATTGAATTTCGTTTTAATAAGATTACACTATAATTGCTTGTAAATTTATTCGTTATTTGATGATTCATATAATAATAAATTAAAATTGATAAACTTTTACAATATTTTTCTACACACTATTATAAGGAGGAGGAGGGCTATCATTGCATACTTGCCAGGTAAGTGGGGATTAAATCTAGATTCCTCATATTGATTATTATTTATATTAAATACTGTATTGAAGACAGTAATTTCATCACTAAATTTAGTTTGATTACAGTGGGAATTGACTTGTTTGTCAATTGAATGGATAACTTGGATAATCAATTCCTAAACGGGAAAATCTTCTAAAGTTCTGTTTTGCATAAATAAAGATAAAGGTGAACATAAAAATAAATAATGAGAACAATATTACAATATAAACTGTTTTACTATTTGGTTCAGTTCCTGTCCATAATTTATATCAAAAATTAATGTTTCCTATAATCGATATTAGAATAACAAAAGCAAGTTCTTTGTCGTGATCCATTTTTCATTGATAATTTTATCGATAAATTATGAAAAATAATAAGCAAGTCTGTAAATAGAAAATTAAATTTAAATACTATTTCTCTCTTTATGTAAAATTAAGATTATCAATTAATCTTTCAATATGTTTTCCTTTGATCGTAAATTTATTTATACTATGTTTATTAGCATATGTAAATTTTTGATAAAACTTTACCTTGTAAATTCTATTCAAAATTAAGATTTTAAAAATTATTCCCCTTGTATTAACTTTCACTTCTTCTTAAAAGAATATTAAATTTAAGTAAAATTATTTATGCTTTTCAATTTTAGTTTTTTGTTTAAACTTTTGTATGTTGTCTTGGTGAAATCTATCAATATTGTTTGTATTCCGTAACATAAACAATTAATTTTCCAATAAAGCTTTTGTTTCCAATAAATTTGTTTATTAATAGAATGGATGACAAATATTCTTTTAGATAATTAAACACAATTGTTAATTAAAAATATACAGTAAACCCCAAATAGTTTTCGCCATTTATAGAATGTCTTTAGCGTTAACTCTATGTTTAAAATAATCATTACATTCTATGCCCCATTAGTTGCTCTACTATAATCAAGAACATACATCTGGATACTTTACCTCTTTATGAAGCCATTAGTTTCCCCATTTACCCCATAAGTTGCTCTAATGAAGCCATAGACCTAATATAAAAGTGTTTGCAAAATAGGGAGTGTAATTTCCACACTGGGTCCATTTGGAAAATACTGATTTTATTATAGGCTTCGCTTGGGTCATAGAAATTATTTGAAGATTTCAATTTGACTCCTATGACACTACTTAAAAAATTTTGCCTAATATCAAATTATTAGTAACATTGGAAGTGATGTTATAAAATATTTTTGAATTTAAATTAACGGTTTAAAAATTTTGTCAAATACATAATTACCCATTATTTTAAATTTGTACCTAAGAAAGCTTTAGGGTTGAATCCTTAATCATAAAATAACAAAATTATTTTAAAAATTAACTATTTTGAGATATTTTCGTAAATGTAGTGGCTATTGATATTACCACAAATTTTGTTAATCCATAAATTTAATTATAATTATGGTTTTGTTTTATAATGATTTCTTTGCTCTCTTAATTTAACCAGATTTCGATTTAACTAGTTTATTTTCTTGGCAAAAGTATCTGGTTATATCAAACACAAATTTATAAATATTTTTGAAATTTTCTCATAAAATTTTTGAAAATTTTATTGATAATAAAACATGGCCAAACTTTTCGATTCCAAAGAGTTATGAATTATGGTGTATTTTGAAAATGAGCCAAAATTTGTTAAAAACACATTAAACTAATTTTAAGTAGTTTTCTGAATTATATCCCTGTTATTATAAATAAATTAAATATATTAAACAAGATTAATCATATCATTAAACAAATATTTTATGACTAGATATGGATATAATATTTGTTTATATAGAGCTTTTGGTTAAATCGAACCATGATAAATCGAGCATTGACTGTACTAATCATTCAGTCATTTTTAAAAATAATTTATAAATAAAACATATTTTTTTAAATCAATGATATATCAGGCTATTATAACAAAACTCATAAAATAATTATTTGATGTGTTGTTTATGTCAACCATTGAATGCTACTTAACCAGGGTTTACAGACTAAGTAAATTTGTCTTTTGCTTGCTCCCTTAATTTAGTGTTAAATCTAATATAAGTTTCTAGCCAATTTGTTTGTTTGAATTTTAAAACTTTATGATTTTTTAAATATAAGGCCTAATTTTAGATAGAATTTTAAATTTAAATGTATAACATAATCAAATTTGTCATTTGTGGAAAAGGGCCAAATGCTCTTTTATAAAGCATATCTGGCCACTCTAGTTGATTCTTTCTTTACTCCTGCACTGACACTATATGCCTGTGCTCTCAATGATGCTTTTATAGACTTACTATATAACTATAAATTCTTGTAATTAATTTATCAATATTTTTTATTGTAGATTAACCTAGGCTACATTTAAATTTTTTATTATATTATTTTATATTAAAAAATGCAACTTAATAACTGTAATTTTCACATCAATTATTAATTATATTTGCCAAGAAATACAATTTTTATTGTTAGAAATAAAAGTCTTAAAAATTTTATGAAAGAGTTATTGTAATTTATAAACTGTAGTTTTTTAATTCTTGAATAAATAAACCATAAAAATTAAAATACAATATTGAGAATAATACTCAACCATAGGGACAACTCATTTTAGGGATCCATTGAATGAAAATCCATTTATAAATACCGAAAGTATTTTTTGTGTCCAAACGGAACAGGATATATGCCGGTTCTGATGCCATAACAACTTGTTTTATGTATTTACGATAGTCTTCCTCCCAATCATCTGATGGTCTCTTAAATTCTTCGAGAATTAGTTCTTTTTTTATCGATACTTTGATATGACGTATCGAAAGACTATCGGTTTTATTCTTGCATTTCGTTAATAATGAGAGCAGTTCTTCATTACATCGAATACTCATTTATCGTGACATCACTTCAAGTGATCCTTTATTTCATATAAAAAATAATTTAAATTTTAGTAATTTTTATAAAATTTATATTAAATTAGAACTCAAACTTACCTAAAAGTGTTCACAATTGACCACAAATTCTATTTTTATTATTAATAGTAATTAATTGAATTTATTTTGTTTAAAAAAACTGAATTTAAAGGTTTTATATTGAATACAATAATTGAAATGTTTTTATGTAAACAAACCAATAGTGGAAACGGAAATAATTATTTATTTAAAGGGATTTTATGGTCTCAAAACATGTAAATAATTTCCGTCTAAAAACTTGTTTTGTTTCAATAAATACAATCCTTGGATTGTATACAAGTTTTAAGTATTAAAAACACACGTTAGTGGTGTTTACAGCCCTACACATGGAAGCAGTTGTTTCGGTGATTGATAGATAATATTGATAGAAAATTTCAATTTAAACGATTTTAAACTCAAAATATTGTCAAAATTGTAAATTTTCTTTAAATATTTTCCAATTTTTTCTAAATTTTTAGAAGATCGTAGCCGCCGTTTCGCGCCGGCCCCCATTTTCTAGAGGAGGGTTGTCCTATTTCTTATTTTTTCTAGGTGGCATTTTGCCAAATTTGGCCTCGTAAGAGGGTATTCCGGAATACCATCCCCCTTTCGCCCTCCCTGATGTTATTATATTAAAATGAACTGAATTTAGGTAAATAGACATAAAAATAATTAATATTATTATTAAATTTTTGATTTATATATTAATACTATTTATTATTTAACAGATAAAACTGTACCACTTATTTGTTTTGGTCACTGTTTGACCAAATAGTTTTGTTCATTCACTCCATTGAAAATAATATAAAAAAATATTTTTAAAGTAATTTATTATATTCATTATAATATTTCTTAAAATAATCTAAGTTAAACTTTTAAAACCAATACTAGAAATGCTAAATCTTAATTATATATAAAACAATTAATTAATAATGGAACTCAAATCAAAATTTGATAATATTTTAGTCATATAAACATATAAAAAAAATTTGATATAAAAATGGCCTTTTTATTGGTGTTTCTGCAATGGTGTGACAATTATATTAACACAATCAGACATAAAATATTCAATTTGAAATTTTACATTTTAATAAAATGAATAAATCAATATCCTGTTGAAAAACTGCGGTTTATTAAAATATTTTTGAACGCTATACTGATATAAGGTTAAATTTAAATTTATATTAGAATAATATAATTGAATTAAAATTTTATATATAAATTTAGTATTTACCTGAAATATTTACAAGTCGACGTGAATTTAATTTAAAATGATACAAGAATAGGGGCAATGCAACCTATGGCTGATGATGTAATAAAAATATTTACATATGCAATTTTAATTTTAATTTTCCAAATTAAATAGATTATTGATATGACATTAGTTCTTTATGCCCTTGATGAAGATCGGCATACTTTAGCTGAATTTCCTTTTTATCTCATTAATAAATTTATTACCATACTCCAAATTTATTTAACAATGCACAACTCCGATTTCCTAAGTATATTTCCAAGCAAAATTTGGCTGTTAATATTTATGTCATATTTATTGCTAACATTTATAAATATTTTCGAAGATCGAGGCAAAAGTGTTGTGAAGATAATTTTGGGATATATTGGAACAATTCTTTCTCAAAGCTTAAAAATCACAAAAAATTATAACAAAATCTTGTTAGCTTGTTGGATTATGGCAGCATTTATTTTGAATTTCCTATTAAAGTATGATATTCTTGCAAATATTATGCATGGTGAGCCGGATCTTATAAATAGCTTTGAAGATCTAATTAATTAAAAAATAAATGCTGTCATCAATAGTCAATATGTTTATCAATATATTATAAGGGTATGTATATTACTTGGAAATTATGAATGAAATATGAAAAATTAAATAACATTTCGCTAAAATATTATAAAACTTTAAATTTCATGTAATTATTCCTATTCATTATTAGATTATTTTTTATATAAATTATTAAATTTATCATTTTTTTAGGAAATACCAAAATTAATTAACCAGGTTGAATATATTAATACGGAAAATATTTTAAAAAAATTTAATACAATTTTAATTGAAAATAAAGTTTTATTAAGTATAGGTGATTTTAGACAATTTATTCAAAATTATCATAACGATTTAAAATTAACTCAAACTACATTAATTGACTGGAATATTTTAGTCGGAATTCCAATTAATAGAAAATTTAAACCAATTAATAAGTCTATCATATCAAAACTGTAAGTAATTTTAAAATTAAATTAATAATTTTAAATTATAATCTTTATATAATTATTTACTACTTAGGTTAATCAATTTTAATAATGCCCTTAATAAGCAATATAATTATAAAATATAAAGTCTTCCACATATTTAACTAGCAAAACAAACCTTGATAATAGATAAAATTTAATTTCCACTTATAATCATAAATGCTCAAAAGTATATGAAGATTAAAATTTAAATCTTAAAAAAGGAACGTGCATATATTGTAAAAAAATGATGTCATCCATAGATGACTAAAGGAGCCGACCTCAGAGGGTGTATCAGAGAGAGGTATTTTGGCTCCGCTCAGGGGGGGTATTAGGGGCGGTATTTTATTAGGGACCCAAAATTGCCTAAAAACACATAAAATGTCAATTTTCATCCTTTTTCTGTAGTATATGACTATTTTTAGTCTTATTTGAACGTATTTTGTTAAAATTTGTGCTAAAGACTAAGAATTTTGGACAAAAAAGGCAATTTTGTAAAATTTTAAAAAATGTAGAACACCAAAATTTCGTTTAATACCTCGATTTTTTACGTTTTTATGCAATTTTACTAACTTAGTAGTTTTACGTTATTTTTCTTAAAAATTACAGTATTTTACTAAATTTTCTCTAATTGTTTTCAATTTTTCCGAAATTTTTGCATATTTTTTCCCTTTTTCTAGAGGGGGGGGGGGGTTATCTGACTTTTCGACTCAGGGGGGAGGTATTTTCAGGATTTTTCGTCTCAGGGGGGGATATTTTGAAATACCCTCCCTTTAGCCATTTATGGATTTCATCAAATTTAAAGCTTTATTAAAATTTTTCATGCATTAATTTCATTAAGGTTTAATAAATTAGAAATAGCTCTGACTTCATTTGTTGTCATTTTTTGAACGTTCCTCTAATAAGCTTTAAATATTTATCTTCATATACTTTTGAGCATTCCTACTTATAATCTCTGTGGCTATTACTGATTTTAATGACATCTTTTATTTTTGTCATATCTTTTACAGTTTTAAAAGATTATATTCATCAGGACTTGTGAAACAAATTTCTATTAGATCTGCATTAATATTAATTCACTTAGCTAAACTCAAGAAGAAAAGAAATAAAACATCACAATTTTTATTAAATGAATATAAAAAAGAAGAAAATAAAATTTTAGTTAAGATCCCAATGCTTTATTCTACATTTAAATGACTTTTATGGGGAGTTCTAGTTAACTTGGCAATATTTTTAATGGAATATTATAATAATATAAATGAAATATTTAGTTATTATTTTTGTATTTAATACCAATTTTCGCAAAATTTCAGTGTTTTATTTAGCCATTGGTTCAAATTCTCTTTCATTATTATGAATTATGCTATTAAAATGATTATCAATTATTTGAAAATAAAGTTGAAAATTAAAACAATTATTGATATATTAATGAAAATTATTTTGAATGTAAATATTGGATAATAGATATAAATAAATTTAATTAAAATTAAAGTTAAAAAATGTCGATTGAAAACTTTTTTTCTAGGATAACTCTTCTTATAATTTTATTAAAATTATTGCTTTATTTCTTTTGTATTTGCAGTTTGAAATATAAATTAATGTCGAATTAAAAAATAACTCTGACTCTAATAAAGAGATTCCTATTGAATTATTTACTTTACTTTTTGTTTTGAATTTTTTTTTTTTGATAAAATAATTTTTAATGAAATAAAATTACAAATTATATCAATAAATTCAAAAGAATTATTGAAAAAAAATTTCATTCTATTTTTACCAATAAAATAAATAAAAAATAACACAAGACAATTAATATAAAACAATTTACTTGAAAGGATTAGAAATCATTTTAAACGATTTAACTTGATAGAAAAGAAGAAGATTTTATCAAGTAAAGTTATTAATTTTCTAATTCAAGTAATTTTCAAAAATTTGATAATCGCTTGAAAATATTTCCTTATTTAAATCAAACTATATTTGTGGCAAAAATAAAGGGAATTTAAATATTTGTCTCATAATATCTAATTTTCTAATTTAGGTTTATAATTAAAAATGAATAATCCCTTACCATATTAAAATTAGGCACCTCTATTTTCACGTAATAATAATTAATTGGCCTGCAAAAAACTGCCCAGGATTTTCAAGTTAAACTTACTTAACCAACACTGATCTCAAAGTATGCCCAAGAGTAAAAATATTTAATCAAAGTGTAAATCATTATTAAGAATCATTTATTATTTATGTTTTGTTTAATATAATTAAATGAATGAAAATTATTCTTAAATATAAATATTCCTTAATTACTATTTATTTTAAATAGGTTTTAAACAATTATAATGTCTACAGCAAATCTTGTTAAAATATCCCAACCTTTAGGAATATTGTAAAACTATTCAGAAATTGATAAACTTCATAAAAATAATTTTTTTTATTTAAAATAATGTAGAGAACTTTTTAAACCAAAAACATATTTATGCTTCAAATCTTATAATAAAGGTATCTCAAAAGCTATATTTACAGTCTTTTGTTTATTATTAAACTAATATTCATTTAATATCATTAAATCTTAAATACCTTGGTTATTTTATCGTTAAATAAATAAAAAGTAGATTTTTTGAGATTTTGGTAGTTATGCGAACTAGTATTGGATTAAATAAAGAATTGTAAAATATATAACAATTCTTGGAAAGTTGAGCACAACTAGATAATTATCACTAACCGTGAAACTTTAATTATAAAAACTTATTAATAATTGTGAACAAATTATAATTTGTTTTGAAGGACAACTGCTCTCCTAATTAGCACAAATGCCTAAAATAAGGCATCAAATGATGTCGTTCAGCACTGCAAACGTGAAAACCTTGAAATGAGCAACGGGTCAAAAATCAGCAAAGGTTTACTTTATAAACTCAAATTGTAATAAATTGTTTATTTGTATTTAAACTTTTAAATGGGATTCAAAATAAGGCAAATAAGAGGATGATTTTTATAAATACATAAATGCTTTGATATCAGATAACTAAAATTTTTAATTTAAGTTCTATATGTAGATATTCAACTGAGTATACAAAATTACTGGAGATATACAGTTCCCACAGATTTTTATACTCTATTGAATATAACATATTGTACTTCAAATCGTAACCTTTTAAGCGAATTGCCCACAAATCACTCACTGGTCGATCTATACTTACTTAAACTATTGAACTAATTATAAATGAATTAAACTTTAAAGTCAATTCTAAACAATTTTTTAAAATCAATGAATATACAAAACGTGTTAACACTTATGAGATAA
>JAQFZM010002878.1:0-12338 GCA_034695785.1 Galumna obvia | reverse complement strand
AGAGAGAGAGAGAGAGAGAGAGAGAGAGAGAGAGAGAGAGAGAGAGAGAGAATCCCTTAAATCATTTATTGTCGATATATGTCCCGCTGTTTAGACGTCCGCTCTTTTTTGGATAGTCTTTTGCTCTATTTTTCAAATGTGGAGTATATTTTGGTGTAAATGCAAATCACAGACGAAATATTTGGCCACAAATTAAATGTTGTTCTCTGTCTGACTGTTAGAGTGTCTCCAATTTGGTGACACCTTTTGTATTCTACTCCAAGTGTTGAATAGGAGTTCACAACTCATCCCATTGTTATCTAAAATTTGTATTCATTTCTCATACGACACAAACCAACAAAATATTCATTCATTGATAACACCATAAAAGAAATGGTACTTAAAGTCATTGAGTTTTCCATTGAAAGTAATAAATATTGAAATCAATTTATGCGTTCATTATTTATAAAGATTTGAATAATAAAATTCATTCGAAACCAAATGATTAATGTTTTGCAAAGAGAGAACTTCGACACCAATTTTAAAGCAAAACTCTTATAATTTTGTTGTCTATTCTCTAAACCATTGAAATTGGATGAGAATAAAGCATTTCTTTTATCATAAAAACTTTCTCTTCAGACATATTAACAAATAAAAGGTGTTATTCAGTTGTGTTTATTTGTTATCCAAATAGTTATCTTAACTTAAGTTTTCAAGTTTTCAAGGTTAAAATCTTTCATCTAATAATATTCTGAAATTAGCCATTGGCTTAGTTTCATAAGGAGTGTTCAATTGACAGATTCATTGAATTTCACTCAATTTCTTTAACTTTTGTAAAAAATATTTAATGGATTCATAATTCTTCAATATTTTCATTTTAGAAATTACTTTAAGAGAATTGTATTTAGAAAAGATAGTCCTCTGGAACTGTTGGGACAAACATTCAAATCTGAGTTTGTCTTTGAGTGGCAAATATTGTAGAATGACTTTAGACAAGTCGTCACAAATACTGTTTTCATAAGAGTCTCTTTCCATATAAATTGCTTTCATCTCTGCTATCATTTCTGAAGACTGTATTGAATTCATTTAACTTTTATTCAAATATCTGTTAAAATATTTAAATAATAATTACTCGAGAATTGTTTACTCGAGAATTAAATCAATAAATGAAATAATTTAAATCTAATGATATATTTATGACAACAATTGTATAACACTTTTATATATTTAATATTCGTTTATTGTTTTACTTCGAAAATATAAACTGAATAACAAAACGAATAATAAAGAATTTTAGAATAATTTTTACGAAATAATGACTAAAATATTAGAAGAAAACCAAAAGATAATTGATTTGAATCCGGAGTCAAAGAATGGCAATACTTTTGTTAAAATAAAAACTGAAGAGAAGACAAATACAGAATTTACTGAAGACGAGTTGTCTGAAGAGGAATTGATTCGAATTGCAGTCTATGAACAGCAAAAGAAACTTTTAATTGCAATGATTGTCATCACATTTTTGATTGTTTTCCTCACCATTTGGTTCGGATGTGAAGCCTTTCATTGCGACAAATGTGTACATAAATTGTCCGCCAATTCCTCTAAAATTTTGTCTCAATATTTAAATTTGCATTAAAACAAATATTTTGTAATAATCTTAAAAAATTTATTTTTCATTAATCCAAAACTAAACTCAATTGAAATTGGAATTAAATTACCAAGACAATAAAAATTTCATTTTAAATTAAGTTTTGTTAATATTTTGTTTGAATAAAAAAAATAATTTTATATTTTAATGTATAATTGATTTTACTCTTTGAAAAACAGTTGAAATCTAATTCGGTATTAATTTTATAGTTTCAGAATAGAGTACTTTAGAACTAAACTTAAGAATATATTTTTTGTTGGCTTATAATGAGTGAACCCTAAGGTGTTGTACGAAGAAATCAGTTTATGATTGAAGACCACTTCTGTTTGACATCCGTAGCAAAACTGTTAACTATAATAACAAAACGCGACTAAAGTTAGAGTTCTTTTCAGAGTTAAAGGAATATAATAACAAAAACTACTGAAAATACTTTTAAAGTCTAACGAGACTGCAGTCAATGTATTCATTGAGAATTCGGTCAATCGTTTCAAATCATATAAATATTCCCCAATTTTTGAAAACTTTTTTGGGGACACTATTTTCAAAAATAATATTAATTTTATATTTTAACTATAAGTGAATACAATTTTGTTAAATAAAAGTCAGATTTGATAACAATTTTTTGAGTATTGAGACCACAAACACATACTTAAGCCTAAGATGTGATGCAAAACATAGTGCACTTCAACCGAAATAGCCTGAGGCCAGTGCTCTCCCGCCCTCCCCGTTATGCCGGTCCGGTCAAAGTAGTACTTATTGACACTTATAAGTGAAGGTAAATCACAAACAATTGATATAAGTTTTGGAAGTCATAAATCACTTAACTTTTGTGTTGCTTTCGATCTCATTAGTTGAGCCATTCTTCTGACACTTAGATTACGACCAAAATATCGTCTCCACTGTATTAACAAACAATGGCTCAAAATATTCCAACAAATTGGACTGTTTTCAGAGCACATCCCACTCTTTCGGAAGCATAACTCAATCACTGATAATCCGATTCAAAGCCTCAAAATTCGGTTTACTTTTATTTTTTGGTCTATAAATTCTTAGTCCAAAACATTTACCCATAAATTTCATTAAAGTTTTATTCAAAAGAAACATCTTTTTCGAGAGAGAGAGAGAGAGAGAGAGAGAGAGAGAGAGAGAGAGAGAGAGAGAGAGAGAGAGCACAGTTCAACTTTTTCGGAAAATAACAAAAACGTATAGAAAACAGTTAATAGCATTTATAGGATTTACACCTAAGGCTTACGCCGCGATGGGCTAATAGGGGCCTAACATTTGGTTTCATAGATTTTCGAGAGGAAAAGTAATGAATAATAAAAAGTAACACTATTTCATGAGTGAGACCTTTGTTACCGATACTATTCAGTAAAGAGAACGGCCATTATATTCCTGATTTTTTTCAGTGCCTGGATTAGTTTTTCTGCATCGCTTATACATAACGTTTCCATTTATGGCTTTTAATGCCATTAAGGGCTCAAATCTGTCTACAAAACTGGTATTGTGTTTGTTATTCACTATATTTTACACTATTTTCTGATAAAAAGTTGAGAGTATTAAACATTTAATACATTTAATATTTATCGCTTTTGTATTTACAAGAAAAAAGTCTTCAAATACAATAATATTTTTGCATTCATTACTTCAAGGATTTACTTTATTTCTATATATTTCTATAAATTTAATAATTTATAGAATTAAAGGAATTATTTTCAACTTTTTATTCATATTTTTATTAAAATCTAAAGAATCAAATTTCTTATAATATTATTATTAATATATTCTGTATTTTTTTGTCGATATTAAGAAATTATTCATTTATTTTATCAAAACTTTAGTTTAAATTTTAATGTTTATATAAGTTATTGATAACTATACTTAAATATTTAACCAAGTTCATTTAAAATAAACTTGTTAAATTCAGTTTTTGTTCATTAAATCAAACAAGTTAAACTATTGAAAAAAAAAGTAAGAATACAAATAGTAAGAAATTGTTCATAATTTTGTTAAAAATTATGAACAATTAAATTTTGTCAGAAATGTTACCAAAGAAAGAATAGATAATAAATTAAATATAGGTTTAAAAACGCTTAAATACTAAATTTATCATGAATTTTATATCCCATATAATTTAATTAAAGGAAAAAGTGACTTGGTAAATGGGAGGGAAAGAGAAAGATAATGTTGAAATTTATATGATATGAAAGCGCTTCCTCTGATATTCTGCACATATCCTGCATATCGTGAAAACTCAGAAAATAGTAGAAATCAAAGCTATGAAACTGGAGTAACGACTGGCTCTTTCAGTGGCCGTCAGCGCCTTTTGTGCCTCTTTTCAAAACGTTTGAGTCTATTGTTGTGTTCGAGTGGGGAGAACTCGTCGCCTATACATCAGTTGGAGAGCTTTCGAAGCAATCATTGATTCACTTTTATTATAATATGCAAAAACTGCGAACGAAGAGAAAGGCCTGAATTACAATTGATTGCATTTGCGGACAACCTTTAGCTCACATATTCGCCGATCAATTCTCTGAAAGCAAACGCTCTCAATGTATAACACTATAACACATTTGACTCTTCGAGTGGATTAAATACATGTGACCAACAAACTGCTCAACGACTACCAAATCATACTTCACTTATTTGGCCTATTCTTCAAACATTACTTTTTTTTAATATCAAATGAATTTCTTAATTGAATTTAAAATCGTTTCAATCATTTATATTATCTTCACTGCAACACATCGTTAGTTATGCAGTGAAGACAATATAACTTCTCTTCATTTAATAAATTATTTTCAAATAGGAATCGAAGGATAAATAGAATTAAATGCTTTTCTAATTAGATTGGCCCTTGCCTCATTTTTAAAGTAATTACTACTTAAACAATTTTTGAAATAAGAAATCTAATTATGTTTTAAATACAAAACTTATATTAAAATATAAACAAATTTATTGATTTTGTTATCAGAGAATGGGTTTGAGAAAAGTCGGCGAAATGGGAAGTACTCTGAAAGTACTCGAGAAGACTTAACAAAGTGTATATACGTAGTTCTCGACATACAAATGATCGGAGGGCACAGGTAGGCCCAAACCCGTAATCTATAGGCGTTGCTTTTCATCATTGTATGTGTCTATCGGTTTAGGCAACCGAACTGTAGGTAAAGTCGTCTTTGGTTTAGGAACCACTGCTAGAGTTCTTTGATGTCATTTAACTTCACACCAAATACACAATTATTGGGCGAATATCGCACTCTTAGACTATTTACAGTTTTGTCTCATTTGGGGATATATTTCTCTGGTGTTTACTTTTTTCAATGACTGATTTCGCGAATATTCATAAAAATATTTTTTAAGGTCAGATACTTTTCTCAAAAGCAATTATTGTCCTCTCAGTAGCTCTTATTTATGCCTTTTTTCTATTATTTCTTAAAAAGTCTGTTCTCTTTTCGAAATTCTTGGCGGACAGGAATTCACTTATTTCCTGAACAACATTTGATTAAATTATTGAAGTGAAAACCATAAACTAAAAGCCTCTCAACAAACAAACAATCGTTTGATTTAACTTCAATACAAAAAATATATTTAATAAAAGAGATATAAATTTATTAATATTCACTCAAAGTTTAAAAACATATGATATGTTACATATCTTATGAGACATAAGTATGACTAAGTTTTGAGAACATACAACAGATTTAGTCATTTTTCATACTTAAACAAACATAACATGAAATATGAATATCGAGGACATTCATTAAAGAAAGTTCTATAAACTCCTAAAAGTCTACATTTTGACAATTGATAAATAAGAATATCGTTTTTGAATTGGTTTCTCAATTGAGTCCCTTTTCGTTGTGTTTGAAAGTATTTGTGTTAAAACCGTTTCTAATTGCAAATAAAAGTCAATTCAGTTGCTGTTAATAAATGCGTAAAAACTCGACTCAAATTCACAAATACTTAACCATATATTTCTGGTTTAAAGACTAGACTTCAAAACCAGTGGCGGATTCAACACAACCATTGACTCAATTGATATGAACTCTAACTCTGAAGTGAACCTCAAAATTGTTGACCTCTTTTGACTCTTCGTTGACCCTTCTATAAGTCATTCTAAAGTCATTCATTCATTAATGTGTTATATATTTTTTAAATGAATATATCAAATTAAGTATTTAATCTTACCTTGAGCATTTTTAATTGGAATGATTTAGTTTTTTAATTTCTTTAATTATTTATTATTCATTAATTTAAGTTAGTTTTTAAGTTTAGTTAATAATAAAATAAATGAAATATAAGTAAATAAAAGCTTAAAATTTATTTTAAAGATTAAACTTTTAAGGATTTTTCGTATTTTCATAAATATCTATATTTAGTATTGATATACATCTATATATTATAGATGTATACATGTAATATTATACATATGTATATACATATATGTATGTATATAAGATGTTATATAAATGAATGAAAATATTTAGTGAAGTGGTTTAGAAAAGGTTCCGTCACTTTTGATAATTCGCACATTTGGTTATGGAATGGAGTCCTTAATAGAAGTCAATATGAAAAGAGCGGATCGAATGCAATGAAGACATGGAATGGTGTGTCTGATGGCAGCAGTTTGTCGTTTTCCGCCTGCTTTGACTCCGATAAACAGACGGCCAGTGAATGACAGTCACGGTCTAAAACTCACAGAACACTACAGAAATACTTGAGAGCTATGAATTTCATGGCGAATATGGTCTAGGACTAACCATTCTTGAATGCAGGCGTGCCTTCTCTACAACATATTGAGAGTCATTTCTGCTCTTTTCTGTTCTGTCCCTAAAAGTGTTCATTTCTTTTTGTTATCAAAAGAAGAAAATAAGAGAATTGAAAGAAAAATTCAGGAATAGAAGCGTCTGAGCCATAGATCACTGTTCGGCAAAAAGAGCTCATTGGCAGCGATGACAAGCCGTGACCAGAAGAATGAATGACTCACCTCTTGAATAAAAGTGTCGATAAATGTTAAATACTGTCACGAATAGAGTGCACAACACTATTACGCTATTTATCATCAATTTTTACATTCATTTCAAATATATTTTTTAGTTTAGATTCAGATATGAATCGACTCAACACTTGAGAACTTTAATACTTTGGTTCACTTTTTGACTTTCAATTCATTTCCTGACACAAGAGTTAGAGTAAAGTTGACTTTAAATGTAATTTATTTGATATCAAATGCTTTTCAATGACTTCTATTGAAGAAAATTCTTGGAGTAAATTATGTGAGAAATCAATTTTAATTCGTCATAAAAGGAAGTCTACTCTTTTCAACATTATTTTATTCGAGCAAAGAGTCAAACAACGAGAGCAAGTACATTTTTTAAAACAGATTTTGTCAAGGACATTTCACTTTTTCTTATATAATATTTTATTCTCTTATTTAAATCAAAATTGATATTAATTTTGTGCTCCAAATACTCAAACGCTCCGAATGTGTTTTGTGTTTATTTATCTAGGTAATAAAGGATTGTGCAAGCTGTTTTCATAAAAATGAGCGAATCATAATGAATCACAACAACAAAGAAGGAAAATATGCGAAAAATTTTACGATAATTCCTTCTAATGGTCGCAACGAATCACTTTTATTAAAATGCCTTAAATTCAGTCCCTTTTTTGTCGTTAAATATTAGACGAAATAATTTTGATTCTCATGTCTTCTAAAGCGATAAAAATGTTCTAAAAAAGTAATTTTTATTATCGTTTGAATTGAGATTTCTTTAGTTAAACCTTTTTTCTGTGAAATCATAAAATACATGACTTAAAGAAAAAAGTTTTCAACAAAAGCGGAACGAATTCATAAATTTTCACTGAATATAATACACTTTAAATGTTAATAACAATAATAAAAGTATTGAACGACAAACGAAAAGTTCAAAAATCTTTTAGAATTACAAAAAGAGTTAAGAGTTGGTTACAAATAAAGAGAAACGAAATACATATAAGTATTGTCAATGAGTTAGCATTTGAAGTGTTCACGAGTCCGGAACAGTATTATACTCTTGGCTTTCATTTACGAACATATTTTCTTTTGATGTCTATTATTCTCATTCAACTAATTCTTAAATACATCACTCAATAGACTTTCGGTTTTTAAAAATTATTTTAAATATTTATTTCTAATTAACATTAAATTATACATAAATTTAAACTAAATATAAAACTTATCTAAAATTTCATTGAATTGAATGTTAAAAATAAAAGTTTTCAGAAATTGAAAAACATTTACAGAAATAAAAAGAATTTTTATTAACCGAAAACAGTTTGAATATAAGAAAGAGTAAAAATAGAGGTATGGTAAGAATGATGGTCAGTAATGCCGCTCCACTACCGCCTACAACAAGCAAATGCCCCGTTAAAGACCACTCCCGCCTACGACAAAGATGTTGCGATTTTGCCACTTCACTGATCGTTAATACTCTTTAGATTCATTCACATCACTCACACTCACAGACAATAGTCTTTGGCCTAAAGGGACATACAGTCAATGGCTAAATAGCCGTATCGTTGTTTTCAAGAGTTAAGCACTTCAAAAGAGGTGACAATAATTTTGAGTTCACTTAAAAGAATATTTTGTCCAAGGGCGTTCACTCTACAACACATAGCAAATATGCACAGAATATCTGCGACACCGGTTCTCTTCAAATATAATAATAGGTCTGAAGTGTTAGTTAAACATCTTTAACATAACATAACATAATTTAATAAAGATTTAACTCAATTAAATTAACAACAATTTAGTTGTCATTTATTTTAAACTAATTAAACAAAAAATTCCAGATTTATATTCAAAAGTGTTTTTCTATTTAAAAGTTAATTCTATTTCTGTGCGGTTATTGAATTTCAATAGAAATCGATTGCCTGATGAGAAGGGAGAGGACATCGATCACCAATAGATCATTCATTGCTGTCAATGCTATGAAAGGGATGTTTTACTGGCGATGTATTCGCCAAAAGAAAAGACATTTGCTGTGGTTTTCACTTATTTCACGAAAATTATATTTTTCTTATATTTTTTGATGAATTGTTGTAATACTACTTAAATATCAATAGTTCACCACTTCTGGTGTTTGACTACAACTTAACCCAAGAAACCATTGAATCAAATGAAAGGATGTTTTGAAAATCGGAAATGTTTTCAAAGTATTCATATTTTCAATATTTTTAAGAGTATTTTTTTTCATTCATACTATACTTCTTTACTCATTCATAACTTTTGGAAAAAAATCGAAATAAAGCGATAAAATCAGAAATTATTTATGAATTCGTTATTTAATAGGATTTGAAGCAATTTTGAGTTCTCCCAAACTCTTTATTCTTATCAAAATTTCAGCCGATTTTTATGAAAATTAATTTATAGTAAAAATGAATTCAAGGCTTCATTTGATTAAATATTGATTTAGTTTTAGTCAGAATTAAAATCAATTACCGACACTTCAAAACTGTTTATTCAAATATGAATACAATATCAGCTCTGATATGACTTTTCCCCTCTTCTATAGTGTTGTCCTATAAATATGATGGGAGAGTGCTATGAATTGGGAGGCAGTAATGGTTCGCATTTCATAGTGAGTGGTGTTCTATATGATAGCTGAACGGCAATACCCACTCCCGAAGAGAAGTACTTCTAAACTGAATGCTTGTTAACATGAAATCATTGTTTTCGCATCGATGAGCGCTTGACATCAACTCCGACATTACCGCTGATAGAGTCACACATAAAGACCAGACTTCAGTCAGATCTATGTTTTGCAGACATTTTACATAAACGACTAACAAATCCGTTCTCAACGGACGTATCACTCAAATAGTTTTAGAATCAATTAAAAGGGTTTATATTATTTAAATCACTTGTATTACAAAAACTCATTCTTTTATTGATTAGCGTTTGAGTATATAAAACAAAATGTACACAAAATTATTATAACATTTACTGACAAAATTGTCAAATATTTGATTACGAAATATTTGTCGAAATATTTTCATATTTTTAAAGAATTTTTTCTTATTTAGAATTTACTAAAAAATCAATTTATAAATCAATTGATTTGTTGTCAATAGTTTACAAAAATATACAAATAAATGATATCACATGTGAGGAATCCATCCGTTGACAGTATTAAAGAAGTGATATGGCATAGAACCCGCCAGTGGTATATGAATTGGAACCGATGCAGACCTTTGATGTGTTTTGACGTGTTTCTTGAGATGATCTTTTCTTCCAAAACGTTTACCACAAACAGAACACGAAAATGGTCTCAAACCGGTATGAATTCGCTTATGACGAGTTAGTTCTTCATTACGAGTAAAAGTTTTGCCACAATTTGGATGATCACAAGCGAACGGACGCTCACCTGAATTATAATTCATTTATCAATAAATTATTACAAAAATATATTATAAAAATTAAATTTAAAATATTTAATTATAAGTTATTATTAATAACTAAGGAATTGAATTAATAACCAAATGAAGACTCAAATCAGAGACTATATATGAGTCATATATAATACATATGTATGACTACTGACACGATTATAATAAAATATTAAACAAATGATAATTTAATAAAAAATGTTTTGATTAAATTGATAAACATTTTTAAAGATTAAATTATATTAAACTAAAGAATAAGTAAAAGAAAAATCGAAAAAATTGAATACCGGTGTGAATACGGATATGTCCTTTGAGTTGTCCGTTATTTGAAAATGAAACCCTACAGTGCGGGCATTGGAATCGTTTAGGTCTTTGTTTCTTATGTTGTAATTGTCTCCACTGACGAGTAATGTTTGTTGTAGTCATCAAACTTTGGTCGCAAAAAGGGGTCGGATTGACATAAGGCTGATGTAACGGATCGTAAAACATATGTTCTGCAAACGGTATCGTCGGATGCGGTGGACATAACATGAGATTTTGTTTGTGCACAATTGGTAATTGACTCGGATGACAGTTTGGAGTCCATTGGGATCCAATTGAAGGTAATGGCGGACATGTCATTGAGTTGTTATCACAAAGAGATGAAACTCTTTTAGGGGAACTATTGATATGATCTATACTTTTGTTGATATCAAACTTATTTGAGACTCGTTTTTCATTGATTATTGATTTGGAGTTCTTGGGAAGAGTGGGTGACTCACATTTGTTGACTTCTGTCCGACAATCAATGGATGGTTGAATGGCTGAATCCCAGGGACGGAAGAGATCACTTCTTCGACGAACTTCTTTAAAAGCCATTAAATGCCGAAAGCGTTGCACTGATTGTCTTCTTTGCAGTTATTTTAAACTAAACTGTGATATGACTCTTGAGTGGAGACGACTCAACAAAAGTAGTGGTGAGAGTGGAGTCGTTTCCAAGTTTTTATTTGAGGAATGATTATGAGATGTGTTGAGAAGTGTTGCCACTAAATATACTCTTATATTATTGTTTTGTTCTATTCTGTGCTCTATCGGTGTCTCCCTTCGGGACAATTCTTTTTTGAATGAATGGTGAATGAAATGGGGATCTGAGCGCTACTCCACTACTGATCTCTCGACTAGTGATTCAAATGATTGGTCATTTGAACACTGATATAAGTAATCGAGGAAAGGGATTGGACCCAGACTGCAGTCATCGTTTGGGAAGCCTATGATAAATGAGTGCACATTTCAGGGCTAACAGTAGCACAAGTAGTAGTGAACTCCCGCTAAGCAGTGCTTCAGTTATTCCGCCTCTTCTGATGGGGGATATTATGTGCTCTGATCTCCCATTTTTGAACCGATGATGTGATGCAAACAATCCATCGACGAAACACTTCTCTCAACTCATGCATACAAAGGCTTCCAATTCTGGTCCTCCACTCAAAGCCTTCCTATCGACGACTTTGCAATAGTTTTCAATCTATTCCGGGCTAAAGGAGAGGGCTTTCACGAGAGGGCTTAGAAGGCAAACACCAGTCCTTCCATACATTCCTCTCACTATTCATCAGATATTAAACCAATATTTTTATAATTCTTTAATTAACAGACTTTTCATAAACACATTTAAATCGACAAAAATATTCAAAATATTTTTTTCTTGAGTTAAACCACAAAAACTATTCATTTAAATAAGTTTTTTACTCTATTTTTTGTTTTCCCAAAAGAACACAAATATTGCCATTAAATGATGAGAACAGGAGTCGATCGGTCCTCAAATGTGTCTCAGATGTGAAACTATTGTAGTATTGGTTTAATGACATAATGTTTGTGAGTGTTGTGTCGACTAATGTTTTTCGACTCCAATGACTCACAAACAGTATTCTGGGCTCATCTATAATATGTTTTCCCTCAAAATCCCTCTCATTCTCTAATATAATAATCCCTTTACTGTTGAAACCATCGATGAATTTGAAGTGATTTATGGTTTGGACATCACTTCTGTTGTTTCATACAATAACTCTCTAATCAAAGGGAAAGTCTTTTGATTTAATTGTTTTTCCAAAAGCATATTAAAACGACCTTGTTCATTCTTCATCTTCATCTATATTTCTATGTTCTATATTAAGTATCACCACTAGAAAAATTCTGGGGTGTTTTGCTTTATGCTGTTAGGGCTGGAATCCCTAACCTGTCATAAGTATTATTATAATTTAAACGGAAGTTTATTATGATTTGAAAATATATGCCATTTAAATAAATAACT